>JAPFBL010000191.1:662500-862584 GCA_026182355.1 Hermatobates lingyangjiaoensis | reverse complement strand
CAAATTTTCTGGACCCTTCTTCCGGTTTCTCGTAAATAGAGTAGCTCGTATGTAGAGGTTCCACTGTAGTGTTTTAAATACTTCCTTCTATAGGGTATTATCATTGTACATTTTAGACTGTCTTGCTGTTTAAATTTTTATATATTTTTTTCTGTGTTTCTGTAGAATTATCCTTCCTGAGTTTTTTGTAGAATTATTAATCCTAATAAATTTGTTTATTAGGCTCATTAGCTCTGATCATAATAAAGTTATAAATACTTCCTTTTATAAGGCAATAATATTGTAAATTTAATCTTATTTTTGTTACAGTTAAATATTGTGTATTTGTTTTTCTGGTGTTGACATTCAGTAGAGGTAATTTTTCATTGTTATTCATATTATTACTACTTCTTAATAAATGGTTTTTAGTCCTGATAATGCCAAGTAATATTCGGTGAACAATCGACTGGTAACTTATTATCTTTGTTATCAATCTTGGACTTAATTCCTCCAGAATCAATTTTAGTACTTTACTGATATATTTAAATTTTTTTTCATGTTTGAACTACATAAATCAGCATTTTAAAACAAATATTAAGTAATATTTTTGGAAAAGGATTTTTTTTTTGTCCAGAACCACATTCCACGGACTCGTTTTTTATATGTCTGCTGTAGGGAATTATTTTTCTGTAGTTCAAACTAATTAAACCATTATTTACAACATTGCCTATCAAATTTTTTTCATTATAACCTTATAAGAATCAAAGACCATAAAATTTAACTTTAGTACTATGAAAATGTATACGTTTAACAAATAAAATCAAACTAACTACTACTTTTTGAATCAGTATTTGCTAAAATGCTATAATATACATTTATATTAGTATAATTCAATGTGTTGCCACAATATTAAATTTACTAAATAATAACAATTTGAATATTTGTTCAACTAGCCACGAAAATAATAGGCTTTGATACCGTTGGCAAGATTAGCAATATTTATTTCATAATTAAATATTTATTAAAACATTTTAATAACCTTTTTTAAGAGAAATAAAGTTCACTTTATTGAAATCAGCCAACTTTGAATACACTATGCTGAATTTATGCAGCACTGAGCGTTAAGGTCAAACAGGATTATGATATTTTCTACTATTTATGTAAAATAAACATGGTATGACTGTTTCAGTGATTGAAAGCTCAAAATAAAGACTTTCGTAAGCATGTCTAATAAAATGGCCATTTATACGTGTGAGATATATAACAAAATACACAATGAACTGTTAAAAAGCATTTTTAAACCTATATTTAATCAGTTATAACTTTTTAATACCACATAAAAGAAATAAAAAACGTTTTGTCACTTCATTACAGTGAGTATATTTCATTGGGAAATTAATATTAGAACTATATTACACCGTCTTACCTCGTATGCTGCTGCTGTAGCACACTGACCGGTTTTGGGTGACACCCATCAACAAAAAAAAAAAAAAAAATATCAGAGAGCTACAGCAGCAGTATACGAGGTAAGACGGTGTATTGCAGCTCTAATACTAATAATACTAACCTCAGTGGTAACAACTTAAACGCATGGATTTAATTGGTAAAGATCAAATAGTATGGTAAATTGACTCGGAAGGTAACAACGTAGTTAGGTTGCCTATGACGTTAACAGAGAAAGATTCAACGTGATTAAGACGTGATGTATATGAGAAGTCTCAATGAGTTAACCTTGCCTGTCTGGCTTTGTGCTAAAGAGATTACACCCAGTTGATTACTATTCCTTCCAGCCTTAGAGCATTTCTCGTAAAATAGATAACACCTCGGTACCTTTACAACACCACCTTTACACTATTCAGTTCATTTTATTTTATACGTGTAGTTTTAAATTCACCGTTTAAAAACTTTCACATAACCATAATCTCAACCTATATAACTTTATTATAATTTAAGTATTGTAATAATGGAATAAATATATTTCGTTTCTTAATAAATTTTCACCTTCACGTTCTTAATAAACAGAAGTATTAAAGACGATATTCCAGAAGATGCAGAAAAGGTCTAGATAATAGGATATTATTATATTAAAATAGTTTTCATATTTTTATTTCTCATGATCAATATATTTATTGAGATTGCTAGAATTATCTGATTTGTTTTCATTTTATGAAGATATTTCACATCTTATTTTGCTATTGTACCTGTTTAATAAACAGGAACAAAAATTAAAAGTTTTGCAATCTTTAGAAAATATGAATCTGGATATTATCATCTTGATCATATCTGAAGGAAATTGTTATTTTTTTTCAATGCTTACATTCTTCGTTATATCCCTATGTGTTCATTTGTTTTTGTTATATTTATATTTAGCACAATATTAATTCCGGGGGATTTGAGATTTGAATAAAATTTCTTTAAGGGTAAGAGGTAAACCGATTAAATTGTTAACAACTGTCCAAGAGTAAATTTGACATCTTTATAATTGAATAGGCTAATGTAAACATTCTTATGTACATAGGGAAATCCGGCTAATTTATTTTCTCTAGGTACAATCAATCAAAGATAACTGGTAAATCCCAAGGTAAGAAACAATAGCTACTTGAGACCACCTAAGCTAATAGGTGTAGGTATTGGAGCTCTTTCATTATTTAGATAAATTAATAATATTATTATAAACTTTCGAGATATCTTGTATCTTGTTAGTGGAGTCGTTCCACCGGTTTTGCATAGGTTGCATCATCGAATGTGATTAATCGTCCTAACGAAATTCAATGATACAGGCTATCCAAAACTGTTCGGTCGACTTTATCAACATGTTACGACATATGGCGGAAGTTTATAATATTATTATCTTTATTAACATCTGTTGTACTAATATATACATGTAGATGAACTAGCCTCCTTTTTTTTTCTTGCTTCAAAATCTTGTCACTTTTGAAGAACTTGCATCTTAAGGAAGATAACCAACAATCAGATAAAATACACGTGCTGGGGTCTACTCTTAGAAGTTCTTTACCTGCGTATATAAAAATAAAATGCAACTTACAAAATGGTGACATAAGTACCAACAAACAACTGTTTTAAATATTTACTGAATTAAGTATTGACTTACTATGAACTGTTAATAATATCCATTTAGTTTTTTTATATTCTGTTTTTGTGTTGTAAAGAAGAAAGAAATTATGGCGGCAGTTGCTTCCATAGAACACACTGTTTTCTATTTACAAATGTATTATATTTCATTAAAGTGAACGGCAGCTTCCACATTTATGACTTTCTTACTAGTGCTTTCTAGTTTTCGAAGTAGTTTTCTTTGGTAGGGTGAGATTTTATAGAGGAGTTGTCCCAGAGACATCGAAGAAATAACTCTATAGGATATTAATTACTATATTTTTACTTAAGAGCTTTCGATTTCCCTGAAATCATCGTCAGGTGTAAACATTATTTCAGGAAAGTCGAAAGCTTGTAAGTAAAAATATAGTATTTAATAACCTATAGTTATTTCTTTGATGTCCCTGGGACAACTTCTCTATAAAATCTCGTCCTACCAAAGAAAACTAGTTCGAAAACTATAAAGCACTAGTAAGAAAGTCATAAATGTGGAAGCTGCCGTTCACTTTAATGAAATATGTCTAAAAGAAAATCTGCTGCCAATATACACTAAATGTAGTATATTAAACATATCAAACACTACCATATCCAAGAAGCAGGTTACTATGGTATTACTGGCTTAGCCATGTAAGTATTATTTATAAAGCTACTAACAAGCAGGTATTATAGTATGCACTCCTGTCTTAAGCCGGTGCTCTCAGCAGGTTCGCTTCTACGACGTCACACCTACCACAAAATAATTAAAATTAAATCTATAAGTAATTTTAATAAGTAAAATAATTAACAAACATGCAAAATTTTGTGAAACAAACAATTATATTATTCATATTTCTTCACACATATATTTTAAATAAATCTAAGATTTAAATCTTATTGAAGACTGAATAGATTTATTCAGATTAAAATAAGGCAGTGAGAACAAAATGGCTGAAACGTGTTCCACAAGCCAAAGAAATTCACATATGCCAATGAATGAAATCCATATTCCTCAGAAAAATCTGCGCAGTGCTTTTTATATCAGAGATCACCATAGTGTTTGCAGGTTGCAGTGAAAAATCAATAAATCCATCTACTATTTCAGTGTTCTCTTATGATTCTAAAATTAAAGATTTAAAAGTATTCATTATTTCAGATAGCCAACTTTCAAAGTCGACTGAAGAGTAGCTTCACACCCTTATCTTATTAAATATATAATAATAAATTATTATTACACTAACTGTAACATATTATGTCAGCATACTTGTATATCTTATGTTATACTACTCATTTTTTATGATACGTTCTGAATTTATAAATTTATTTATATAAGTAAAGTATTTTTCTCTTTAAGTTGGTACGATTGAGATAACTAGGAAAAAAAGAAAACCATCTTGATTTTGGTATACTTTATATCTATGTTGGTTACACTGTTTGCATGTAATCTTATATTTATTAACAATGTGACAAAAAAGAATAATGGCAAAGTTATTCACAGAAAAATATTATTTAGCTCATTTTAGTGTTTTTAATGATTAAAAAGGCAATCTGACATTCTTCAAAAGGTGTCACTGTTTGTGAAAATAAATAATTACATATTGCATGTGATATTACTTTCAATTATTGAGATAATTTATTTAGTTTTTTTTTTCTTTGGTTAAACAAAGTTGAAATAAGAAAAGTTTTTATCTCTGACCTGATATCAGTGCAGGTATTTAGGTAAAAATGTATTACTTAGTACATAGAAAAACGTTACTAGGTTTAAAAAACAAGCCTCTGTAAACTGTATGTTTGTAATACTCAAATAAATGGAGATAACTATGAAATTTAGACAATAAGAAAAAGAAGATGTGTTTCATTTTCGTGATATTTTATTTAACTTGGTAATATGAATCTTTAGTAGAAAACATTATTGTGCAAAGAGGCAAAAAAAATATATCAAAATTATAGTATTAGGTAGATAGGCACTAAATGACATGGCTATACATGTTATTTCTGGCCTAAATGATATATATTTGTTTTATAAATACAGTTATATTAATTTGTATAATTTAATTTTTCATGTCAAATTCTAGAACAAAAAGTAAATCAATGAATTTAATATTTTCAATTGACCTCGAAAGCACTTTATTTTATTAAAATAATGGAAATAGCAATTTGCATTATGATATGGAGTATGAACACTGAGAGAATTCGTTAAACTTATTTCTATATTGGTTATTTCTATAGTATTTGTAGAGACCTTTATAGCGCATTTATTAATTAATCCCATAATGGTTTATAAGGCCTCTCTAGAGGGTACTTTAAGATCTAAATTATGGAACACATGCAGCCAGTTTCGTAAGATAAAGCAATGAATTAGTCATTGACAGTATCCTTGCTTAAAGCTGACAATAAATTTATGGTAGATTACCTGGACATTTACTGCCTTAAAGCTGAGATATGTTCAATAAACACCATTCAGATAATTACTTTATCTCAAATTTAAGGCCTTATAATTTCAGACATAAAGTGATCTTTTGTAAACAAAAATGACTAAAGAAATTATTACTACGGAGTCAAAAACAATTGGGTCTGATTTTAAAAGAAGAAAAATTGATATGAATAATTTATTTGTCGTATGAGTAAAACTCATTAAGTAATTTTATGAGTAAAATTCATTGATACATATAAAATCTTCTTTTTTTTAGGCATAATGATCTTTGCAGTACTGATGAAAGTAACCAAAAATCAACAACGCCGCTAAAGGTTGCTATTGTACGATTGTATACTCAGCACAAAAACAATTCTGCTGAAACTGCTCGCCAGTTCTCTATTCTTTCCTTTGTTTAATGTAACAGGAAACTTTTGTGTACTTTTGTGTATAATACATCTTAATTATGTAAATCAATTTATCCTAGTATATATGTTGATATTCAAAACATATGTACAATATATAATACTTATAACTATATAAATAAAAAGATTTCACATAAACACGTGAAATAACAATCAATGATCAAACCACAATAAGAAATGGGAAAACAAGACTAAGATCTTTCAACCGTAATAAGCGGTCTTCGTCAGAGTCAAAAACCCAACTGAACCACTCTTCCCTCCCATTCTTCTCAACTCCTCACCAGATGTTTTCTGCATCTAGTGTTCAGTTGGGTTTTTGACTCTGACGAAGGCCGCTTGTTACGGTTGAAAGATCTTAGTCTTGTTTTCCCATTTCTTATTGTGGTTTGATCATTATAACTATATGTATGGCAATCTATAACTAACTATATAACTACACATGTAACCAAGAAATGCAAAAGAATTTCAAGCAATCGAAATTTCCTTGTTTAGGTTCCTAATCCAACTGACCTAAATTATCTCATCCTTATGATAACTGACCTAAATTATCTCTTCCTCATGACAGCTGACCTAAATTATCTTATCCTCATGACAACTGACCTAAATTATCTCATCCTCATGAGAACTGACCTAAATTATCTCATCCTCATGACAACTGACCTAAATTATCTCATCCTCATGACAACTGACCTAAATTATCACATCCTCATGACAACTGACCTAAATTATCTCATCCTCATGACAAATGACCTAAATTATCTCATCCTCATGACAACTGACCTAAATTATCTTATCCTCATGACAACAGACCTAAATTATCTCATCCTCATGACAATTGACTCCTCATTTAAATTAGCCAAGACTCTTGAAAACCGTGAAGCTATAATACATCACCACGAATTATGCATCTTCAGATGATATCACTTATATTTCATAAAAATTACTTATACGCCCACTTATAATAGAGCAATAATTTTGCATGTATAGGCTTCTGGTGTGGACATGTAGAGACACGTAGATGTACAAACATTTTGGTTGGCCGTTGGTCTCTTGTCTGTCTCAGGTCTCAGTTGTCTGGTCTCAGATCTTCCTGTTTCTTTTGCACTGATAATTAATAGATGGGTCATTAATCTTATAACACTGTGTTTAGATAATTACTAAGGCAATTTGTTAAGTAAATTGCTAACTTGCACTTACTGCTGAAGTGCTACTTGAATATCAGTCTGGTGATTGGTTTGAAACCCTGCTATTTGACTTGGGTTTCATAAAGTGTAGTACATATTTTCCAATGAAAACAACAAATGAACTGGAGAAACATCTTTACTAAACTTCTAGACAGATTAACGATAAATTTAGAAATCATAAACCAGAAAAAAAGCACTATCAAAGAAATTTTGTAGTTTCTTGAAAATCTGACCATCATCTAATAAAATTTTGAGCCAAATATAATTTTTCTATTACATTTACAGCATAAACTTGTTTTTATGTGTAACATTAATATTGCATATACCATTATATAAATGATCAAACCACAATAAGAAATGGGAAAACAAGACTAAGATCTTTCAACCGTAACAAGCGGTCTTCGTCAGTCGGGTTTTTGACTCTGACGAAGACCGCTTGTTACGGTTGAAAGATCTTAGTCTTGTTTTCCCATTTCTTATTGTGGTTTGATCATTGATTGTTATTTCACGTGTTTATGTGAAATCTTTTTTTAAAACAGAAATGTTTTATTATCCTTATATTATTGGTACTTTTTTTGTTATGGTTAATTTCATTTCCGCATTTTTTATGAATACAATTATTTTCTCTATTAAAGATGCTAAACCAGATATCTGGTTTGATTCAAAATCTAGGAGAAATGTTTGCTCAAAGTTTGAAGGTGCCTGGCCTATATCTCATCGTAACCTTCAAGCACAATCATTACCGCCGTGTCTATTTATAATCTTTGCTTTGAAGACCGAACCAACGTAAATACACAGACAGTATTTAGTTTGTGTTCAAACAGAAACTTTTTGTATCTAAGAACTGCAGTTTTTAATTCATTACACTTGATGCCATTTCATAATGGAATCAGCGATATGAATGTAAAGACATACAAAACACTTATTTATTAAAATTTAATATATAATCATTTAAACACGTTTTATTGTATTTTAATAGAAATTTTTTATTTCAGCCATTAAACAACATCAAAATTAAAAAAAACGTATGTTAATAGTAAACAAAAATTTAAAAAACCAGGGATTTAGAAGTTAAAATCAAAAAGTGTTGTTTGGAACATGTTGATACTTATGCAATGATTAAAATAAACTTAATTTATTAGAATTATTAATAAATATGATAAAATAATAACAGTTAAATCTAATAATAAAACAAATATACACATAGAAAGTATTCATATTTAAAAATTCAATTTTTACAAATTTTTTTGCATATTTTTACAATTATATACACATATAATAACTACGTTCAATTCAATTTATTATTAGAATTAGTAATAATACAATCCGTCATACCTCGTAAAGTCTCTGAAAAGCTCGACCGGTTTCGGGTCCGTCTGGATCCCATCTTCAAGAGCACCTAACTGACTGTGAATGTTATTTTCCTATAATAACATTCTATATGTTATAGGAAAATAACATTCACAGTCAGTTAGGTGCTCTTGAAGATGGGATCCAGACGTACCCGAAACTGGTCGAGCTTTTCATAACTTTACGAGGTATGACGGATTATATTATTACTAATTCTAATATTACTAAAATCAGTGGAACTAACCCATTAACAATTTATTATTGTTGCTCACTTGAAAATTTTGAGGTTATATTGGGCAATAGAATTATTTTTCTGAACGCTATTTTGTTAAGAATCTATGATTCAAGGTGTTAACTCATGATTTTTGTAATATTTGACCATTTTGGTAGACGTTTTTAGAAGGTACTAGTCAAAGAAAAGACCTGAGGCCGATGATGTTCTATAGGTAATGACTATTAATGCTGCTTACTAGTGCCAAAATATAAAATGAAAAAGAATCTAGAAACAAGGTCATTTGAAAAGAAGATTAAAAAAACAGAGAAATGAGAATAATAATAAGAGTAAGGTAGCAAGAAAAAAATTATAAAAGATTAAATATCTATAAAAAGAATTTATACAAGCGGAAAAACAAATAAAAAAAATGCCTAAAACATAATATCAGTATTGCAGTTTGGTTGCTGGCAACCAGATGTGAGCTTCTTCAGAAGCTCTTATTGTGGCAAATTTATTGTGACATGGAATCTCTTTAAAAAAAAGTTTCAGCTTAATTTTCTCCTCCAACCTTCAAGTATATCAATAGTTTTTTTGTTTTCATTTAGTTCTATATTTATATTTTTTTTTTATTTATTATTTATTTTCATTTTTTGCGTTGTCTGCAATATTATTATATTGTTTTTCATTTCTTATTTCTTTTATAAATTTACTTTTCTTTCTTCTTGATTTATTTTTCATTTCAACTTTAGAAAATTTTCTTTATAAGATCTTCAGTATCTAACGTTCCTACAAGAATTGACTTTCTGATGGTGACTGTTAAAATGGTCGACATAGTATTATGTGAGTTTCTGCTAATCGTTTTATCTAATGAACCATTTTCATTAATTGAACACACAGATAATCATTACGTTCAATTTACTTTATAGCTATAACATAATATGTAAACCACAGAAAAGAAATATATAAGAATTATTTGAAATGTATAATATTATAATTAACATTTCATAAAAATCGTTTAATTCAAAGCACATTGTTCGTAGTGTAATTGATTTATGATCAGTTAAGGTATTAGCGGATATTCTGTCAGATAGTAACTAGTTAAATTTAAAAAGAAATAACTTCAGGAACTTCAGTTGTCTGCTTTCCATTGAGTTAAAATTAAAGCTAACATAAAATCCATGTACGTATATTTCTTTGAATAACAAAAACTGCTTGAATGGTTTAAGTATTTATAACTTACGTAACTGTCAGTCGCAGTTAAATTTATTGTTTTTATGTAAGATATATATACAGAGCTACTTGAAAGGAAATGAATGCAAAAGTGGTGGATTGATTTCTATTTTTTCATTATTTTTTTAATTTTGGGCATTAAAAAGCTGCATATAGTTGGAATAAATTTTCAGTAAATATTCAGTCAAGAAGTGAAAAAAAAAATTGGAAATATGGAAATCAAAGTAAGTAAAACATTGTCATTCTAACAGTAATGGAAGCAATTTATACAGTTTTTTTTATTAAATTATAGTATTTTTATATTATATATAGTTTATTAATAGACTTGAGTAGTGTAAATTAACTTTAGTTACTTTAAATTAAACTAAAACTAAAAATTATAGTACAGCTCTAAAAGGTAAAAGTGGTGAGTGTTGGAAAACACCCATTTTCTGGATTAATGTTTTTATTTAAAGTAACATTACCAATTATGTGTTTCAGATCTTTGGATGTGGATCCAGATATCTGTGCCTGAAGAGCCCTAATGAAGAAATGACTGGATACAGTTAGAGGTAATATGTGAAACATACATTTATATATTTAAAATCAGATTAAATGCTTAAATGTTGATTTTGATTAGGAAAACACAGTGATTACATCATATAATTAATTTACTTGATATTAAATACATTTATTCCATTAAGTTGTTTTTCTAAATGATACTTTTCAACAAATATTTTAATCATTTTAATATTAAAAAAATCATTTTTGCAGAGCTTATTAAAACCAAGTTGGTCAGTTACTTCTATCATAACACCTCTGATAGATTTTAATCAAGTTTAATGTTTGTAAAGTAACCATTTACAGTTGGTGAATGTTTATCGGTTATGTTTATAACTAATTATTAAAAAGATTTATTAGTTATAAACTGTTTATAACTAATAATTACATAAAATATATAATTAACAGTTATAACTTACATAACTGTCAATCGCAGTTAAATTTATTGTTTTTATGTAAGATATATGTACAGAACTACTTAAAAGGAAATCAATGCAAAAGTGGTGGATTGATAGTGCATAATGTACCAAGAAAAATGTTATATCTACTCTATTAAAACAACACTTCTACACGACTCTTATTTACTTATGGCAAATAGTTTATTTACTCTATTAAGTTTTATGGTATATATATATATATATATATGTGTGTGATATATAGTATATATATATTGGGTTACTATCCGTTGCGTCTACAACGTGCTTCATCTCCCTTTCTCTTTTTTACTGAAGACGGATTGGCCAAAAATTTGAGTTTGTGTTTCTTTACTTTGTGTGCTACCTATCTTCTATTTTGAACTGATATATATATATATATATATATATATATATATATATATATATATATATATATATATAGGTGTGTTCTCTAATCGGGGTTCGGTCAATTTTCCAGGATAAAAAATCAAACTCTCGTTGCCAACGTTTCGGTTTTATTTAAAACCTTTTTCATAGGCAGAAGTAAGAATTTTTTAACTAAGAAAATGAAATTTACATTATTTAAAGGAACAACAATGTTAGCCGGACAAAACCTTCGACTAGACAGTCTAGTCGAAGGTTTTGTCCGGCTAACATTGTTGTTCCTTTAAATAATGTAAATTTCATTTTCTTAGTTAAAAAATTCTTACTTCTGCCTATGAAAAAGGTTTTAAATGAAACGTTGGCAACGAGAGTTTGATTTTTTATCCTGGAAAATTGACCGAACCCCGATTAGAGAACACACCTATTCTATCAAACGGTCGATATATTATTGAATCTGTTATATATATATATATATATATATATATATGTAGTAATAATATAGTAGATATACTCGTAGTAACAAGAACTCTATTCAGAAAATTTGAGAAACTTATTAAGAAGCATGTTTCAGCAAAATATGGTCATATTTTTAACAATGTGTGTTTACAGGAAAGAGTGCTACCCAAATTTACCAATGTATATATATATATATATATATATATATATATATATATATATATATATATATAGTTAACACATGAAAGAGAAAAAACAAATAAAGACACACACAAAAGACTCACAACGATATTTCGACAGTCGTCGTCATCGGGTAGAAGTAGTCCCTTTGAGTAGCTGAAGCTAACTGAGTGGTAGGCCGAAAGCAAACGAACACGCACGCACTCTGCCGGCCGCCCTAGGTAAGCTACTAACTACAGAGAGAAAAATAACTAAAAAGGACAAATAAAAGCAAATAAAAATAACAGAAGGAGAAGAATAGTAAATGAAGCAATAAACAAATTAAAAAAATAATAAAATAAAAAAAAAAAAAAAATTAAATTAACGGTACAAGTTGAGGCCAGGAGGAGAGCGAGCTTTGAGAAGACAGATAATTGCCTCCTCTGAAGCTCTTAAAGTAATATATATATAAATAAATATATAAAATAAAAATAAAAAAATAAAAAATAAAAATAAAAAAAAAATAAAAATAAATATATATATAAAGTAATATATATATATATATATATATCTGTGTATTTTGGGAGCAGACCTTCAATCAAACATGTTTTGTTAAAAATTATGCCAATTTTAACTTTTGTTCTTTTTTATTAAAAATTATGCCAATAAAAGAACAAAAGTTAAAATTGGAATAATTTTTAATAAAATATATATATTTATATATGTATATATATATATATATATATATAAGTGTAATTATGTTATTTATTTATTTATGTTTATGAACTTTTATAAATTAATTATTAGTTATTATTAGTTATAATTCAAATAATGGTCATTAAAAACTGTATTCATTGTAAATTGCCATTTGCATTAAAAGGAGAAAAGTTGGGTAAAAGAGAAAGACGTGGACATAAATCTTGCTAGGACGATCCTTAACATCTCTCATGAAGAAAGAAAGTAGGTCTTAAAGACTTTTGCAATAAAACTACTAAATTATAACTCACAGATGGACCAGGAAAAAAGAGTTTTTTTTATAATGTAACAGATTCATTGACTAAGAACCCCCAAAGCAGTCAACTCCTGTAGAGTTATTGGTAAAACATGGGGCCTTAACCTCAAATATTCATTATAGTGCTACAAAATTACTTTTAATACTGTCCTATAACCATTAAAATCATATACATTAGTTGTGTGATATTCTGAGATAAATGTATAACCTAAATAATGTTAGCCTTAATAAAATACAGAAAAAACTGTGTCTAGAGATATCAAAAGTAGTACCATCTGTCCAATATAAATTATGAAAAAAATTATCAAATATCTTCCATTTATATATTTTTTTTTATCAAGGAAGATCAATATGTTGTCTGCTAAGATGGGTAAAAAGTGAAAATGCTTCTATGGGAGATAAAAATGTTTGAAAATTTAATAGAACAGTATTGATTGATAGTTCTATGTCTTGTCGGCTTGAAGAGATCATAAATAATCCCTTGGATTTTTAGAAAAAGGTGCTCTTGTCTGGTATACTAAAGTGTCAAACTGAAATAATTGAACGGGTAAAACTAAGTTAACTTTGATGCGTGTTCTTGGAAAGAAAGGATTACAGAAGAATGATGCTGGTAGGGAAGTCATCTGAAGCCTGGAGCCATTTTACACAAGACACTCTAACTTTCTCAAGAGTGTAATTGATGAATTGATGCATATAACAGCAGATGAAGGTGGTTAAAATAGCTGGTAAAAAGCCAATTCTAACTGAAAGTAAGTTTGTAGATATGTAAAATACCCATCAAGTAACATTCAAAATAAGGATCTAAAAAAATATATGCAGAATGCCTAAACGGAATTTTTTATGTTTATATACTGCTTAAACAAGCTGCAATTAACATCATATAAATAATGCGGACTCTGAATTAAAGGAAATTTGAAAACTTTTAATCACAACTCATGTAGTCACAATGTTAGGCAATCATTGTAGGGTAAAAATCTAATGAAATGGTCTCCACATATAAAATTTTTTTTTATTTTTTTTTTAAAGGTTTAATGATTTTTTTACAAATCATGCAAAAAACAAATAGGTTATAACTGACCTATCAACAAAACTTTTGACTTTTGTGAAAGACATAACTGTAAACTAATTTCATGTTAATAACACTAATTGACATTCTTTGTATTTATTTTACAAGTCTTCAAAGAATAATGTTAAAGTTTAATCATTCCCCCTCTTCTCCGAAAAAGAAAGGCTATTGAAAAAAAAACTGTCCTTTTAGGTTTTTAAAGAAAAAAATGCGGTAAAAATGTAAGACAAGTAATTAAAAGTGTGAGTGCATTAAGTAAAAGAGTTTTGTAAGAGAGGTAGATATGTAGAGAGGAAGAAGAGAACCATGGCAATCACAGAATTTTACAATCAGTAGACTTATATGATGTGTCGAAAACACCTCATATGATACCCATGATCAAAATTATTAACATCATATAGTTTATGTATTGACGCAAGTTACGAGGTGTATAAATAAAGTAGTGAGACTGGCAACGTCGCTTTCGATCTGGCAACGCTGGAGACGCGTGGCCTTGAGTAGCGTCAGGTGCACGTGTGATGCGCCTCCAGTATGAATCTGAACTCGCCACAGTCATTTGTTTGTCCGTAGCGTTGGTTTTCGTGAAATGGTTTTTTCTTGAGCGTTTTAAAAATGAGTGACCTCAAAGTTGAGCAGCGGTGTGCAATCAAATTTTGCTTCAGACTTGGACATAATGCAACCGAAACCGGCCTATGGAGAACGTGTTTTATCAAGGGCACAGGTTTTTCGGTGGTTTAAGGAATTTTCAGAAGGAAGAGAGTCGATTGAAGAAGAACCACGAAGCGGAAGGCCTTCAAGTGCAAACACCGATGAAAATGTCAACAGAGTACGGAACCTTGTGCGTTCAGATCGACGCTTGACAGTCAGAATGATCGGGGAACAGTTGAATTTGAATCACACCTCCGTTCATCACATTTTGACCAATGAATTGGAGATGAGAAAAATTTGTGCGAAAATGGTTCCGAAAATTCCGAAAAGAAAACGAGTTTTTGGCCAGTAAAAACATTCCTGTTGCTCCTCAGCCCCCTTATTCACCAGACTTGAGTCTTTATCACTTTTTCCTCTTCCCGAGATTGAAAAATCACCTCAAGGGAACTCATTTCGGGACACTACAAAACATACAAACTGCTGTAACCGACCAGCTGAAGGCCATTCCAGAATCCGAGTTCCAGCAATGCTACAATGATTGGAAGGACCGTCTCCAGCGCTGTGTGGCTTCCGAAGGGAACTATTTTGAAGGTGACAATATCACATTGTAATTATATTTGAATAGAAAATTTAAAAAAAAATCAGTCTCACTACTTTATTTACACACCTCGTATACTCGTACATCTAATATATCCGTGTGATAACGGGTAAACCTGCTCATAATAAGACATATAGTTAACTAAACTTCTAATACTTTAGCATTAACCATTGAGCTGAAACTAAAACAAATAAAATACAAACTAAGCAACAGAGAAACTATTATATCTTTTAAGGTAGATGGAGGAGAAATCGGTCGATTCTTTATTCTTAACTTAGGTTTGGTTAGGTTAGGTTGCAGTGGCAGTCCCACAAGGGAACACACGTAGGGCGAGCATTGGCTCTTTGTGATACCACACAGTGAAGATTGATTCTACAGTGGGAGTCCTAAATTTTGCCTAACTCAAATGTATTTAGAGTAGGGATCTTTAACGAGTACCTGACATCGTACAGGCTCGGGACCGATGGTTTAACGTCCTTCTCTGAGGGACGACGAGCTTAGATTTATTCACCTCCCGCGTGAATAAATCGAGGGCCAGGTGATGATTGAACCCCGGTCCTATCAGTTCAGAGGCGAGCACGTAACCACTGAGCTAGCCTGGCCCCCAACTTAATTATTCTTAACTTAAATTCAAACAAAGCGAATCTCAGATGCATTTGTCTATCAACTGAAGGTGAGAACTGATTACTACACCCTTCAGGATCTTTATATATTCCAGATCAGCACAATTCAAGTAACACAGTCAGAATATTAAACAATGGATAGTGAAAATTTGTATTATTTATCAGATAAAACAAAGAAGAACGTTTATTTACTGCTTTAGATACCCTTAAAGAAATATGGTTATTTTATTTATATCATCATTAATTATTTTTTCTATCAGAAACGATAATATAAACTATATATTATTTGCTTAAAATACATTTATTTTACTGCTCTATAGTTTTTCTTTTTTTTTATTTTTAATTTTTTTATTTAGATTTTTAATTTAAATAAGTACAACACATTTTTTTATGAAAATAGCTTTGAATCATTTATAACTATTCATCCTCATCATCAGTATTACTTTTTTCTCTTTTATATATATAAATTATGATTTGTTTTCTTGACCCAATATTTATATGATGTAATTTTTTTTCTTTTTTTTGAGGTTTGAGGTCGAATGATTTTAAACTAGTCCTTTTGTCAACGTTTCGACAACGTTGTAGCCCTGAAGATGACATAAATATATGTCGAAACATCGGCAAAAGGACTGGTTTAAAATCATTCGACCTCAAACCTCAAAAAAAAAAGAAAAAAATTACATAATATATATATATATATATATATATATATATATATATATATATATATCAAAAAATTAAAAGGAAATAATACAGAAAAAGGATAACAAAAGTTATTTCAATATTTATTTCGACTTTGTCGTCATCATTGGAAGAAGAGCTCTGCTTGCTTGGCAACCAACTACGCAGCACGTTTGACCAGTGAATTGTAGTGTTGCCATATCATGAAAAGTAAAATAACTAATTGACTAAGAAAGAAAATAACTAAAAAGTAATAAAATAAAGTGAAGAAATAAAAAAAATAAAATATTAAAAATAATGAAATAAAACCAGAAAGAATAAAAATATAGATAAAAAAGAAAAAGTAAAAAAAAAATAAAATTGATGGTGCAAATGGAGACCAGGATTGAAATGCACTTCAAGTGGACAAATATGTGAGCCTTTAGAAAATCTTAGAGTAACTAAGGAAGTTGACATCAATGATCTTTTAACAACTTTGGCACGGAAGGAGTCATTGAATTCAAGTCAATGGACGTTAGGACGGATGTCTATAATCAAGTTACTAACTGATTATAACCCAACTCAATTGGGTTTTTGACTCTGATGAAGACCGCTTGTTACGGTTGTAAGATCTTAGTCTTGTTTTCCCATTTTCTTATTGTGGTTTCATCATTGATTGTTATTTCACGTGTTTATGTGAAATCTTTATATATATATAATATATATATATATATATATGACAAAACAACACATAAAAGAAATGAGAACACTTACTGGACAATATTTCGAATTGAAGTTCGTCATCAGGAAGAGAGTAGAAAGGAAGAAGAAGAAGTACGTGCATTCAGGAGTGTGAGTGGAAGGTGACTGTACATATATATGTATATATATATAGGTTTTGAGATTTTTTTTGTGGTTTTAGTCAGGATATTATAAACGCTTCTTTGCCAACGTTTCAACATATATTTATGTCCTTCCAGGTCTGGGAAGTCTATTGTGTATCCTTGTTTTTCATTTTTGTTAAAAAAATGCAACCTCCAGGACAATGTGAAGCCCTAGCAACCGTCCCTTATCTAGTTAACTTGTATAGGAGTTTTATGCACATGAAAAACAAGGATACACAATAGACTTCCCAGCTCTGAGGAGGACATAAATATATGTTGAAACGTTGGCAAAGAAGCGTTTTTAATATCCTGACCAAAGCCTCAAAAAAAAAATCTCAAAACCTGTGAATAAAGAGTGGTCAAGAAACAAACAGCTTGATATATATATATATATATATATATATTTGAATAAAACTCATTTCTCAACAAGAAAAAGGCTAAATTATTTAATTATATTAAAGTAATAATTTTTCATTGAAATTTTATTATATAGAATTCCATAAATTAAAATGATTTTTTCCCATTTTGAAAATCAAAATAATTAAGACATTACCATTAAATATTTTTTTCTTTTATCAGGAATAAAATTCTGAAGGTTTTTTTTTTAAAAAAAATAAGAATAAAAATCTTTTATTTGGCAGTTTTATTCAAAGTGAAACTTTTGAAAAGATTTTCTTTTAAAGGATTTGAAAGTTTTATGAGTTTTCTCGATTATCTAGTTAGTTTCAACGGATTGAAGATAATTGTTTAGTAGCTTTGATGGAAGCAAAATGAAAACCAGCTGAGATCAAATGGCACTTTGTAAGGAAGCTGCTGCATTGTCTCCATCGATCTACGACTGTGTAATTAATCAGAGTCGTTACCAACAACACTCTTCCTTTAATTAACTTCCTTGCAATTAGTAGCTCCTTTCTAACAAACCTGGAACATCTCAACATTTACTTTCATTAATACCACATTTTTTTTTTTATAATTGAATTGCTTGAATATTATTAACGAATTACAACTGTTGAGAATTAACTAAAGGATATATTTGTTTTTGAAACAACTTAAGTATTTAATATATATAATTGGCGGGTGCTTAAGTAAGACCTTGTTTTCTAAATTATAGGACACTGCTAGATGACGTGGATTCTCTCAAAGACAATATCGCAAATAATGATTAATGATTTATTAATTATATTATTAGGAGGTGCTGGTATTAATGAGAAAATATTTTTAATAAAACATTAACATGCCAACATCTGATCAAAAGGGTGATATTGTTTAAGATCGGTCTTTGATACTTGATTATTTTAGGTTCTGTCTCATTTATCTTATAATTTGCATTATTTATATGTGTAATTAAATCAAAATGTTCTTCTTTGTTCAGCTCTAACGACTGGATTTGATCTTTTTTTTTATATTATTATTTTAGGGTTACTATATCAATGCGACTTAACAAAAATGTATGGTACTTCCCCTCTTCTGTATTAAAGTAACCCAGCAGTTAACTTCAACGCCTCCAAGAAACTCAGCACATTTACTGGTTCCGGCGGTAAAAGTTTTTCCATGGTTTTGTTGAGTCTACCAAAGCACACACCTGTGTGCAGCAAAGTTACCATACAGTCAGTCAGAAGGTGCAGCGGTGTTTCTTCCTCTTTGCAGAATCTGCACAAACTATCATTGATAATGTTCATTCAGGCTCCCTATGTTTCAGAAGAAAGTAACTTCCTTTCTCTTTCTTCGGGTCCTTAGGTGCACTTATGGGAGATTGGCTCCCACTAGTTGGCGCTTTTGGACCCTCTGCACTTCCAGAGGATGGTCTCCGGACTTCCTTCTCCTTAGTATCATACAAGGGAAAATCCCTTATCTCTATCGGTGGTATTTTGTCCGATCCGGCAAAGCACCGCATACCGGAGTAAGGCTATTTACACAAAAGGGTTGCCTGGTACCCTCGAGGCTCCATTTATAATACAGCAACCCCTTGTCACAGATCGCATAACACCTTAGATTGGGGCTGAGAGAAAAGGAATGATTTGGGTATTAGGAAGGATGTGAAAAGAAGGTGCTCAGAGGCTAGACCTGACCACCTTCTCCTCCTCTTTCGTTTGTCCCTGCTTATAGCGGGACAAATAACAGGGTAGCCCCCTATTTCTTGTAAAGACCGAAAGTCTGAGTTGAGTGTTAGAGGCTATTGGTAGCGCTTAACCACTCCATTACTATCCCGAATTTGATCTTGTTCAATATCCAATAATAACAATTTTCATGTTTAACCAATTTGTGACAACATTTGCGCGAACTTTATGAATACCACTATATCAGTTTTTTCAGAAGAATTTTTGATAATATATACTTACGTCTTACCATTAAAAAAATAGTAATGTCAATATAACAAGAAAGTCTAAAAAGTTGACGAAATGACTCCTGATATAGTAGTACTGCGACAGTTGACAATCAGCTGTAAAAGAATTGTTATATGTATTTTTTTCTTCTATTGTAAATTAGATAGTTTGTATTTTTGAATTTGATTTTGTTAAAATGGAATCTTAAATCATTCAATTGAGACAGAGGCATAATTTAATGAACAATTAAACATTATTGTTCAACGTTTATTGTTTTTAAGATTTCCAAAAATAGAACAAAGACTAATTAACACTAAGATCTTTCGTAGAAAATAACTGCTTAGGTTTAGTCCATATTAATAGATTTTACATCTGAAGGCATTAATTTACCTGAATTTTGTTGAGACAATTTATTTTTTATTATTCTATCTTTTTAATGCCGTTATTTGTAAAGTAATAGATTACTGACGGTTTTCTGTAATATTTATTTTAATGATTTGGGATAAACTAAAATTAACAGGTATTCTAAGTTAATTGAACTGAAAATTATTGTTTAGAAAAAAATTATGTATAATTTATTCAAGAGGTAAGAGGAGGAAAGATTCGACCAAATTTTTAGAAAAAAACTTTAAGAGACTTTAAAAGGATAGTTGTAGGTACTAAAAACGTTTCAGTGCTCCTTGGTATACGTTAGAATGAGCGGTGTAGGTAATCAGAAAATAGGCGGCATACATTTAAATAATTCGCAACTCTTTGAGGGTAAATCAGTAAATGTTGTCAAACAATATATTAGTCTGACAAGTGAAACAGTATTTTCGGTTGCTAAATAACCCAAAAGCTCAAAAGTTATAAAATGGTTCTTGCTTCCTCCAATGCAATAAAGTAATATAATGTCAAGAACAGGTTTATATAAAATTTTAAGGGGCTTGAATAAGATTGATTATTTGACGAAGTGCTTTAATGAGCAGGTAAGTTTTTGTCTTCATTCATGACAAGTCGAGACATGCAATGATGAATGGACTTCCAACTCAAATCAAGTTGTGTATCCAAATTTCTGGCGTATAAAGAAACCAAGAGGTCCTTTTCGTATCAATAGAAAGAGTCTTTGCATCAAAACTAATCAATATTCTTCATTAATAATGACATTTTTTAATTTATCAATTAAATTTATGTTATTTTTAATATGGTTTCCCCTAAATGCTACAAATTAATATTCACAAATCACTATTGCAGGAAACATTTTGATTTTTCTGTCAAAAGTGGAGAACATCATATCTGTAATAATATTTGTTTCTTTTGTATTAATTATATATATATAACAAGATTTCACATAAACACGTGAAATAACAATCAATGATGAAACACCAATATGAAAGAGTCAAAACTAATGTAATTATTGTACATCTTTAATTATAAATCATCTTAAAACAACATTTTTTCTTCGATATTTATGATGTTTTTCAGAGAAAATAAGGGTATTTTCCTGTTTAAAATTTAAAAATTTTACTTTAATATTCAATGTAGAAGGATGTCAAGTAAACGATGTAAGATATCCACTGGTTATTTGAACAGAGGCCATGTTCTCTTGTAGGAGAATATTTCGTATCAAGAAATGTTCACTTTGGTTTTTCAAAAATGTTATTACTGCTGTAGTTATACTAATGAAATTATTTGCATCAGCTGTGTGATGTACCAAAATAAGCTTATATATTGATATGTCCTTCAATCACTATCTGTACTCTTTCAGGAATGAAAGACTAATAATCATATCCCATTTAGATGTTTACATTATGCTTTATTGAGACGTTATATATTATATGCTCAAGAAATTTGATATTAAGTTACTTATAGTAACGTTGAGTGAAGGCCACTCCAGATTTTTTTTATTAGTAACCCAGTAATCCAATAGTTTTTCCAGTTCATGATATGATTGTTTCATGCCGGTTTTTGGATATATTCCTATCCTTGAGAGTAACACAAGTATGATCCCTTGTAATAGTAACAGAAAAAAGATGTTATTCCACTTTAGAGTGATATTCACTAATGTCTATTACTCTCATGTGGAGAACAGTGGGATGCTGAAGAGAGCTTGCATAAACCGCACATGTGTTGTAGGTATACCAACGATCACAGAGCTTTTCAAAGAACCTATGCCAAAACCAACGCCTTAAAAGTGTATTTCTCAAGAATCATGCTTAAAGTTTACAATAGAGACGTAATTTTCTCCATCTTTCTAAACATTAGTAAATAACACACAATAACTGCTTGCATAGCTGGTGAATTATTTTTTTTTCAAATTACTGCTTTAATTAATAATGGAAAAAACTACATTAATTTATATATTAAGATATTTAAGGAAAAAAATATACAACTAACTACATGAGTTAGAATAAAATGTAGTTGATAAAATAATTAATTCTGAAAATATAATATAAAAATGTTTCCATCTTATTAAATGTATTATTATTTCTTTGTTTTTTACAAACTCTGCGAAATTTTAATAAATAGCTATGTAAAAATTATCATATAAATATGCAACATATTGAAAATCAATTTAAAATTTTACAAAAATTACTCTAGTCTTAATTGTTAGTCATACTGGTTCATTTGATTCTTTAGTACGGCTGTGACAATGGTTACATTTTTACTAAATTCCAATACTACATTTATCATTTCCATTTTTGTTTTTTATAATAAAATATCTATTTATAAATGTGTATTTAAAATTAATATCGATTATAAACAGCCATTATTTGTAGAATAAAAATCATAAAATTTATAGGTTTGTATTATTTCATAATTATTTCTGGTCTATTGTGTCTACACTGGTTTAGTTAAGAGCCAATGCTCGTTTGTATATTTTTCCAATCATCATGGCGTCGTTGTTTTTATAATTAATTTTTAATCGTGTTTAGAAAAGATTTGTCATATATAGCATTTTAAAAGTGATTTTATTAATTAGATTACTAAGCGATGAACACGTGTGAAATGATTTTTGTTGTTAGTTTAAGAGTTTGAAAAGAAACAAGAAAAGAATCTGCGCATCAAAAGGAGGTTAGAGCACAATTTAAAATTATCTTTTATTTGTTTACTACATTGGGTTAATTTATAACTAATAAATGATGACAAACCAAAATACTGAGAAATAATAAGTACTACATTATAGTAATGCAAAGAAAAAGAAAATGAATGTCATCTTTACTAATTAGCTTAAGAATTAGTTGTAATTAAATAATGCCATCAACACTTTTAAAACTGACTCATTTAAGTTAATATACAATTAGAGTGTAATTTAAAAAAAGTTATTCCTATGAAAAATAATGTGATTTACTTTCATTTAATTATTTCTAATTCTGTGAAATATTATATAAGTAAGTGGTTTTCTATATATCAATATAATAGATCCAACTGAAATATAACCTTTTAATATCAGAATGAAAAGGAACATAGTAACATTAGTAATTATATTTGTAGAATGAATATCACAAATATTAGTAAATATAATAATGCTACAATGTGACTAACGATTCAGTTTTTAATGAAACTTTAACTTTTGTATTGTTTAAAACTTTGTATATAAAAATGTAAAATAATTTTAACATAACATAACAGTTGTTCATCAATAACAGAGTATGAATATAACTTTCTTTTAAACAATATTTCAATGCAAATATTAAGAAACTGTTACTTTAGAACCGTTTTTTGTTTTAAACTAATTTTAATATTCTAGCTTAAACCTATTTTTTTTAAATTCAGCTTAATTTAAATCGATTATATATTGCAAATAGTTCTTATATAATTATTAAACTCATTACTTCTTTTAATTTAATTATTAATAAGTAGAGTAATTAATTTTAAACATTATTTGAAAAGTTAGAACCTTTTTATGTAGTAATTCCTTAGGTTTCTTATATACATTATACTAGCAGAGTTATATTATACGACTTATTTTAAAGAGTTATATTATATTATACTACCCGTTTTTGACGGATATTTTACAAAAATTCTGAGGTGATATATGTGGTATTCCAAAATATTATTATAACTTGTAGAATTGTCGAAAACATTATTAGTACAGCCTATAACTGCCATTAGTTATGGAGTTTCTTTTATCTTTTACATTTTGCAGATATAGATACTCAATTTAATTTTATTCCGAGAATACTTCTTATTTAGTACGTTGGTTGTTAAGACCAAGTTATTTAAAGAGCGCAAATTATGATAAACGCAAACGAAATTAAAATCAGCTAGTTACAGTATCAAACACTTAAAAATACCTGTTTATTTTCAGCTATGTACTTGCATTGCTGTGTAGCTAACCTAACACAACTAAAAAGTCAATAAGTTCGCTTCTATGTTGAATAGAACTTAAATCCATTTAAGTCTAATTTTTTTAAGTTAGACGTACGCAAATATATTTTCAAGTTTGCTTGTGACAAAATTTTTGGACAAACAAACAGACAGAAATTTTTCTAAGAGTGAATTCGGTTTCTTTTCTTCACAAAATGTAAAGATAACTTAAAATGAGTTAGTTATAAGAAATGTACAAACAAAGCCTTTATTTTATATATATAGATTTGTTGTGTTTGATTTTATTTAATTGTCAATTTATAGTTTATTAATTAATTAATATTACTAATTATAATAGTTAATTTATTAATAGATTTAAAATTGAAATAAATAATTTTAATCATGTGTATATATGCATGTGGGTAACATGTTATCGTATATTGTTGATATTGATGTTGATATATATGTTGAACAATATTTGTTGATATTCACATTTTTGGAAAATCACTTTTTTTGCTAAATTGTGTTTTTAAACTTGTTTTCTCTTAAACTACAAACTGTAGAGACTAGAAATTTTGTTATTATCATAGAAGCAACAAAATCAGTTCCTGAAAAAAAAGCCTCAGAGTTTTAAAGCAACTGGAAATATTTTGTTTTCAATAAAATGTATAAATTGTTAATTATGATTGAATTTGAAAGCCTGTTAGGCTATTATCCTTGAAAGGAGGATAAAAGACATACCGTTTAACTGATTAAAATGAAATTATACCTAAAAACAGAGCATTATGTCGGGGATAAGTTAAGGTAATTTTTATTAAAATTACATTAACAAAGCAACATTGTGGTATATTTTATGTTTTTAGAAAATTTTACCATATGACTTTAAACGGTTCATTAAAGAACAATGAAATCTTTGCCTAAAAATTAAACAAAAGATTAGCAAATTATAAAAAAATAAATAGTAAAATCTCCATTACCGAAATGAGCTAAAAGTCAAAAAAAAACTGAATATTCATCCTGGATTAATAGTTCACCTGATATATTTGTTTATATTTTTTTTACATGGTTTCCATTTACATTTACAAAATGGATACTAATATTAAGGTAATTCTTTGGTGATTAGTGACTCTGATATTTTTTTTATACTTCTGATATTCCTCAAACAAAAATAAAAATATTTTGAAGCCTTAAAGGAAAAAATATGGCTTAAATCTTTAATGTAGGTCAGATAAACAATATCGAATGTAACAGATTCACTGGCTGTAGGAACAAAAACCACGTTTTCCTGTAAGAGAGATTATTTCGTAGCATAAAATCTTCAATTTGGCTTTGTAAATGTGTTATTACTGCTGTGGTAATACCAATGATATTATATGCATCAGTTGTGTGATATACAAGAATAAGTGTGTACGAGTATATTGATAACCGGATCAATCACCATGTGTGCTACTTCCAGAAAAAATACTAGTAAACATCCGCCATTTAGACATTGATATTATGTGTAAATAGAGTAGTATATATATATACATTAGTATATTTAGGAAGCAGTCCTTCATTTATACAGGTAAATAATACACCATATTTACGATTAACTAGTTTCCTCGTATATCTTTCAAGGGACCAGAATAATCTTCTTGCGTCTTCATCCAAATTGTACAGAACATTTTGGTTTATACAAATATATATATATATATATAGTTTAATGTAGAAAAAGAAACATAGAGAAATAAAAGCACATACTTATAATTTCTAATTTTTGGTTTAAACCGAAAATTAGAGACTTTCAAGTGTGTACTTTTATTTCTCTATGTTTCTTAATCTACATTGAACTATATTTGTCCGTTTCGGATCGTATTTTCAACGGAAAAAGTGTCCAGTAAACATTATATGAAGGATGTCAAGTAAACGATGTAAGAAATTCACTGGCTATTTGAAGAAAAGCCATGTTCTCTTGTAGGAGAATATTTCGTATCAAGAAATGTTCACTTTGGTTTTTCAAAAATGTTATTACTGCTGTAGTTATACTAATGAAATTATTTGCATCAGCTGTGTGATGTACAAAAATAAGCTTATATATTGATATGTCCTTCAATCACTATCTGTACTACCTCAGGAATGAAAGACTAATAATCATATCCCATTTAGATGTTTACGTTATGCTTAAATGAGACGTTATGTATTATATACTCAAGAAATTTAATATTAAATTACTTACAGTAAAGTAGAGTGTAGGCCACTCCAGATTTTTTTAAAGAAAGTTTATTAATTTATTTGTCTGTTTTCTTAGATAGAGAAACTTTTTTTTTCCTAAGCGTGAACTTTATAAATTTATTGTTTCCTAGAACTGGTTTGTTTTAGTCATCTATATTCCTTTATTTTCCAACATTTTTCTATTATTATTTTTTTTTAATCTATATTTCATTTGTGTTTAATTTATACTATTTAATTCCTTATTTTGCTCGTTGCCAGATAAAGGTTGTTCTTCCTGTCTACCTATGATAAATCTTCTGGATATATAAAATATCAAATTATCAAAATATATTTGATTATCAAATATGAAAATATCAAATCAGGATATATAAAAAGAACAATTATATCAGAATAATATCAGTTGTTGTATTTTCATAAACACAACTGCAATAAATGACTGTCCATTTATTTTGGGAATAGAATTTTTCAAAAACTGGTAGAGTTATAAGGAAGACAACAATGTAACGTAGTAATTTTTTTACACAAATTTAACAATAATTTAATTTATGAAAAAGAAAAATCCGAAATGAGACAAACTAAGACTTGTATTTACCTCATTATATACTAGAAAAACGCTCCAAATTTGTGAGGGTGAACAATTAATAATAATAAATTTGACAGACTTTATATTTTTTAAATTACTGTCTAAACCTAAGTTCCTATTTCTTCATGAGATAAATTATATCACAAAAAATAAATATCATTTAAATTACAAGGTTATATATTAATTTATGGTTATAGGTATGACTTTAGAAAAGAATGATTTTTAACAGTTACTCTTAATTAAGTACAGTTCAAAATTTTGTTTTTTTGGAACGAATTTCAAAAATGAAACACTTATGTTGATATAAAAAAAAAGTTTTTGATAGAAAGACTGCATCTGTGAGAGGTGAATAACATGCAAACGAATAGAAACGCCGATTTTACCATTTCAAATTTATATGATTTGATTTTTATTTTGCATGTATGCTGTGAAATCATGTTTATATATATATATATATATATATATATATATATATATATATATATACTAATTTACCACAATGAAACAATTTTGTAAAACAATGCTCCAAGGCCTTTCGTCAACTCATCGTCAGAAAGCAAGTGACGATGTGTTGACGAAAGGCCTTAGAGCATTGTTTTACAAAATTGTTTCATTGTGGTAAATTAGTCCATCTACTCGTATTACATCAAGTGTTATTTGATTATTGTTCATATATATATATATATTGTGTTAAACTGAATTGCTTTAATCAAACATAACTTTTTTTTGAGCAGTTTTTCGAATTTTCTTGATAATTTCAAATCATCTTGATTTAGTTGGTGAATTATTTATTATCAAGAAAATTCGAAAAACTGCTCAAAAGAAAGGTATGTTTGATTAAGGCAATTCAGTTTAACACAATTTGTATAAAAGAAGGTCTGCTCCCTATTTATACTAATATATATTTATATATATATATATAAAATTCATATTACAATATTTTACATGTATAACTGTGAAATCATGTTATACATAGATAATTGAAATTTAACTTTAAGGTTGATACGAGTGAAAATTCTTAAACAGATAACTGAGTTCATCACCATAGTCACCTTGAGGTCTTCTGAAGTTGCACATATAAGTTTTTTTTTGGTGGTAAAAAACAAACCTTACAAAAATCAACCCGAACTAATGGCTAAATTTCTATCAAAATTCCCTTCTTTACCTTATATGTACCGGTTGGTCAAGTCGCGTAAGGGTAATTACCCAATACGTTAAATTGTGAGTTCTGTTCAGACCTTATATGGCTTGTCCAAATTGTTAGTTCGTGTTTTGAGCCGATTAATTGGAAAAAATTCAGGCAGCCAAATTAAAAACAATGTTTATAAAAAAGGGTCAACATTAATAAAAATTATAGATTCATTAGTTTTGATGTTAAGCCTCTATTTACCAATATACCTGTAATTGATCTTTTGAGCTTACTCCAGAAGAAATTAGTTCATTACTCCCTCCTCCTAACTTCTACCACTATAGCAGAGTTTATTACTCGTAAGGTATGTGTGGTAGATTGTCATATTTAGTTTGGAAATAATTTGTATACACAACAATTTGGTCTTGCAATGTGTAACTGCTTATCCCTACTCCTGAGTAATTTATATATGGAATTTTTTTAAACTAAAATGTTAAGGTCAATATTGCCTAGTCATGTGAAATGGTTTAAATATCTTGACGATATATTATGCATCTGTCCTAAATCTATAAATAAGGATGTTTTTATAATTAAATTAAATTCATTAGTACCGACAATCTAGTTTACAATGGAAGAAGAAGTAAGTTGTAATTTGCCCTTCTTAAATGTCCTGATACATAGTATACCTAATGAGTTACGTTTTAGTGTGTAGAAAAGCTACTAATGTACTTGTATTCGTATATTTTTATTCTTCTCATCTAAGAAATGTTAAAATTTCTGTTTTTAGAAATATGTTTTTAAGTACGTTAAGAGTATGCTCCCTGAATTCCTTAATGATGAAATTAATTACATTAAGTCAATTGACCTCTCATTAAAATACCACTCCTCTTATATTGACTTAGTGCTAAAAGGGTGCTAAAAAGAACTTTCTCCAATATTTCAACAGAGAACCATTCATTATGAAATTCTAAAACTTTAGCGTATCATGAGTTATTGGACTCTCCCTAGGCTTGTGCGTAAACTTGATTTTAATATAGTGTTTTCTAATCGTAATAACATTGACTATATGTTTATGAAAAACTTATTAACTTGGTTGACAGCTAGCTGATAGTTTTTTACTTTTTCTTACTCTACTCTTTTGTTTACCCAAACAGTCCTTCCTGGACTAATGTCCTGTCCTGCTCTTTACACATTTTATAATACTTCTTTTCCCTTCCACTTCTTTCGGCCCCGCACCATGTTGTTTCTGCATCTAGTGTTTAAGTTGGGTTTCTGACTCTGACGAAGACCGCTTGTTCCTGATAAAGACCAAGATCTTACCTTGGTTGAAAGATCTTAGTCTTTTTTTTCATTTCTTAGTGTGGCTTGAACATTTATATATATACAATCACAATAAAACATGTGATTAAAATTAATGGAGAAAAAAGCTACAGAAAAAGAATCGAAAACTGATTTATGTGCTGTGAGGTCATTGACTTAATGTCAATAAGTATACTTCTCTGTTTTGATTTTTGTTAGTTTCGTTTTGTTTCATTTACATTCATATATATTCTAATATTATGAAATCCAGGGTCTGTCCGTTTGTTTGTTACCATACTGCTCATAATTTTTTGTTGATAAACCCCAGTAGTTATATATATTCTAAACCTTTATGAGCTAACGTACTTGCTAATGTGTGGTTTATTTATTTTTTGCTCCTGTTTATTACATAATGACATTCTGTATGTTTGTTCCAAAAACGATTTGTATTTTTGACTGTATTTTCGATTACTTTTAGTCATTGTTAGAACTAATAATAAACTGATAATTAAAAACTAAAAAGCTCTACAATGGTCGAAATTCTAAAACGATGATATGATTTATAGATCATTAAACTACAAATTTTATTTTTTTAAAAAATACCTATTTTAAGCATAATTTGGCTGCAATAAAGACATGCAAGTTTTTCCGTAACAAAATAATAATGCTGGAAAAATATATCTTGTTTTAGATATTTTGTTTTATCTATCTTGGCACTTTCAATTAACAGAAAATTTCTCCTGAGAAACCAATTGTACAGAATAAACAAAGAGTGGATATAGCATGACTTAAGAAAACATTAATATAGACTTAAAGAATTATAATTGACTCAAAGTAAACAGCAATTTAATTTTTGTTTATATACTAACATTTTCTACAATTTTCGTCGTCCACTTTCTTGTGGCTTGTTTAGCAATTACTGTTATATTTTTAATAAGGGGGCCAGGCTAGCTCAGTGGTTACGTGCTCGCCTCTGAACTGATAGGACCGGGTTCGATCATCACCTGGCCCTCGGATTTATTGACGCGGGAGGTGAATAAATCTGAGCGCATCGTCCCTCGGAGAAGGACGTTAAACCGTCGGTCCCGAGCCTGTACGATGTCAGGTACTCGTTAAAGATCCCTACTCTAAATACACTTGAGTTAGGCAAAATGTAGGACTCCCACTGTAGAATCAATCTTCATTGTGTTGTATCACAAAGGGCCAATGCTCGGCCTACGTGTGTTCCCTTGTGGGACTACCACTGCAACTTAACCTATACTTTTAATAATTTCTCTCCCTATGTGGACTCTGATATTCTTATTTAATTTTATCACTTGTGGGAACCAATCCTTTGTGATAGATTAACTGTTGATTCCCATTCTTGGCATGGGAGGATCAGATTCCTGATATGTAATAAGTTAAAAAAATCAATAATATTTTAGTTAATATTGTAGAAAGACTAGTACTTGTACAGTTATTCTACTTAAATATCTACTCTTCTTACAAATAAAATACCTACTACTTTTACTACTCAAAATGTGCAGAGTTAAGCACTTCATTTGTTAAGATAATAACTATTGCAATTTATTAACAAACCCGTGACCTTTTGTGTCACTCAGAAATTATAACAATAGGTATTGAAATTAATTCACTGAACATGATTGACAGGGATACTTTTAAACAGGGATAATTTAATTGTTGTTTCTTGTTATTAAGACACGGAAACAGATTCTTACATATAGTATTATTAACATGGTTCAAGATATATACACAGTAAGTATATTTATAAAAATAAAAATCATTAAAAGTAAAAAAAAAGATTTATTTTATCATATAAATAAATGAAACATCAATTCAAGTTATATACATAATGAAATATATTTCAAACCAACAAAGCTTATAAATTGAAATATTCAATTCATATACCTAACATAAAATAACATTAATGAAAGGAATGTGTCTTTATAATATTACCTCAAATATTCGTATTTTATTTGACAGTTGTGTTCAAGTTAGTTTCTAAAATTATTCATTTTTATACTCTAATGTAGTAATTTACTATATAGTTGTTGCATTTATTTATACTACATTTGCAGTACTGTCATCATCGAGCACGCAAGCCTCTGGGCAACTCTGGCTCCATGCCTTTATTTTAGTACCAGTGTTTATATTTCGCAAATTTTAAATTAAAAATATTTTTTTGTTACATATATATAAAATACATTTTTACTGCTTGATTTATATATAAAGAATTGGCTACCCTGGATCCATAACTTTACTTTATTACCATTGGTTATATTATTCAAATTTTAAATTCAAAAATTTTGTTTTGTTACATTTATGTATAATATATTTGTGCTATTGTCATCTTCGAGCACGTAAGCTAGTTGGCACTCTGGCTCCATGCCTGTAGTTTATTATCAGTGTTTATATTACGCAAATATTAAATTAGAAAAAAATTTTTTTTGTTACATTTAGGTATAATACATTTGCATTACTGTCATAGGTGAGCACGCAAGCACTTCCTACCCTGGCTCCAATTTTGGTATATAGTGATACTTTTCTTTTATTTAACATTATTTAGGTAATAAATAATATATATTTACTTTCGGGTTTCTATCTCTACGGAAAATGGGTGAACAAACAAACGAAGTCACCAACTTCATATATAGAGATAAACTAAATAACAATCAATAATTCATAATATTTTTTTAAAAAAAGTGGTGGTTAAACTTGTAAATTTTAATATTATTTACTGGAAATTATATTGATATAAATAGGGTATTTTCTAATTTAATAAACCATTGACAATACTTATTGAAAAAATTAAAAAAAAAAAACAAAAACTAAGTCGGTTTCTATTCACTCGAAAGAAATATCAAGATGACTTTGAAGTGATGCTATTTATATGACATTCAAGGCTGGGAAGGAAATTGCTGCTAGTTGTAAAAAGCATCAATGATAGCCTCCTTTGTTTACTGGGATGTAAGGTCTCTCAAAGATAAACACAACAGCCTGGAGGAAGTCCTGCCCCATAACTTTGCTCTCTTTGTTCTTGTCTTAAACATTTCCCACATTTTTCTTCTTTTTCCTCAAGCTATCAGTTATTTATTTTCAAGAAAACCGTAAAATGTAAGTATGAATTATACCTTTTGTTCTATTATGTATATATATTATATATGTATATATATATATATATATATATATATATATATATATATATATATATCAACGATCAAACCAATGGGAAAACAAGACTAAGAACTTTCAACAGTAACAAGCGGTCTTCGTCAGAACCCAACCCAGAGTTGGGTTTTTGACTCTGACGAAGACCGCTTGTTACGGTTGAAAGACCTTAGTCTTCTTTTCCTATTTCTTATTGTGGTTTGATCATTGATTGATGGTTTGTCACGTGTTTATGTGAAATCGTTTATATATATATATATATATATATATATATATATATATATATATATATATGATCAAACCACAATAAGAAATGGGAAAACAAGACTAAGATCTTTCAACCGTAACAAGCGGTCTTCGTCAGAGTCAAAAACCCAACTGAACACTATTTCCCATTTCCCATTTCTTCCCATTTCTTATTTCCCAGTTTTCCCATTTCTTATTGTGGTTTGATCATTGATTGTTGTTTCACGTGTTTATGTGAAATCTTTATATATATATATATATATATATATATATATATATATCTCCACTCAAAATTCGAAAAAAAACGATCCAAACTGGACGCAAATCAGTTCAAAAATGAAGAAAAGCAACACACAGAGAAAGAGACACACTTACAAACTCAAATTTTCGGATGATCCGGCGTACAAACTCAAGTTTACAAACTCAAACTGTTTCCGGCGTGCTTGGTCGCCCATTCTCTTTTCTCCTGAAGACGGATCATCCGAAAATTTGAGTTTGTATGTGTGTCTCTTTCTCTGTGTGTTGCTTTTTTTCATTGTTGAACTGATATATATATATATATATATATATATATATTATATATATATATATATATATATATATTTCAAAAATGTATGTCTGGTTCCACTTGATTTAACTTCGTCGAATATTTTCCCAAATTTTCAAATCTTTTCTTCATTTCTGGGTTCAATTTAAAAATTACATCACCATATTTGTTTGAATTCTTATTGGACATGTTTCATTAATTCTTATTAAAACATGCTTTTATTTTAAAGGCATGTTTAAAATAAACATTCTTCTTATGGCTTCATATACAGGGGCAGCCATATGAAAAACAACATGAATTTAATTGGTAAATTAAAAAATGTCAATATTAATGAAGAATATTGATTAGTTTTGATGTAAAGACTCTTTCTATTGATACGAAAAGGACCTCTTCGTTTCTTTATACGCCAGAAATTTGGATACACAACTTGATTTTAGTTGGAAGTCCATTCATCATTGCATGTCTCGACTTGTCATGAATGAAGACAAGAACTTATCTGCTCATTAAAGCACTTCGTCAAATAATCAATCTTATTCAAGACCCTTAAAATTTTATATAAACCTGTCCTTGACACTATATCACTTTATTGCATTGGAGCCAGCAAGAAGTTTCTTTAGCCTTGGCCAAAGTATCTGTTCAATTCTTTTCCTGAGTAATTCAGGCATTTTTGAGTTTGAGAATTTTGACTTAGTATTTTTAATACTAAGAATACTAAGAACTTTCCTTGTTCTTGAGAATAGTATAATATCAAGATTTAACCTCCATCAGAAGAGAAGAGATTATGACAAGAATTGTACTAGCTAACATTAGCTAACGGTTTGTCCTTTACTGTTGTTTCGCTTGTCATCCCAATCTCTTTTCTCCTGATGATGGTTAAACCCTTGATATTATACTATTTTCATGAACAAGGAAAGTAAAAACCTTACCATTAAAAATACTAAGTCAATATTCTCAAACTCTAAAAAACCTGAATTACTCAGGGAAAAAATTGAAAATATAGTTTTGCTAAGGCTAAAAACGGAAATTTTAGCTGCAGGTGGTTTTTACTAAAATTTGGGATCTAACCAAATATCTACAGGTTTGTTCTAGATTGCTGTAATATGGTACAATTGGTTGTATCATATGAATCAGCAGTGAGATGTTTATTGGTTAATGAAAAGAGTCTTAATAAACAATAGATATATGCCTTCCTAGGAATAACAAAATTAATGACGCCCTGCTGTACATCGAGCTTAAAAAAAGTAGTTGATATTCAGGTTTTTGATATTTTTATCAAAAAAGTGTTGATATTAAGTTTATTGAGACTGTTAAAAAATGGAATGCATTTAAAAATTTTAATTAAATTGTCTCACATGCGGCGGGATATAATAGTACTCAAGAAAAATTGAGAATGCGATGTTAAGTAATCATGAATGAATTCCCGAAATAGAATAATCCTAATTTCCAGAAAAATAATTTTGTATAGTACTCCTGCAGGTCTAAAATTATTTAACAAAACCACATAGGGTATCATCGGATAATTTTTAACATCGCTGAATCCTCTGATAAAATTAGCTACGATCTTTCAGACCGAACTGCTTGTGATGAAGATTTGTTTTGCGTTTATTAAAAAAAAAAATTGTTAAAACTGTTGATGATATACAATTTACTAAACTGAAGGCTTTGAAATTCATGCCTATTAATTTATTGATTTCGTAAATGACAAATTAACAATGTGATAAGTATGGTATCATAATCAGGTGTTCAAGTTAATTTTAATATTTACTTGTCAAATTGATCTAATTCAACAATTTTGAGTTTGTTATTACTGACAAATTAGATGACAAAAACTAATGGAATCGTAAAATTCGTGATCAAGAAATATGTTAATAATTTACTAGATTGTACAATATTACATCTCTATGTCAGACCAATGAAATTAAAACCAAAGCTAAATTTGTTGACAACGAGTTTGATATAATTTTCATTTATAGTAAAGTAAAAGCTACTGCGGATATTTTTATAATCGTAATAGTGATATCAAGTTTTTAGTCTTGTACATCCACTACACCTTGAACGTGAAAATATAGTTCAAAGAAACTACTCTAAAGTATTAAATTGTTGGAAACACTTGCCTCGGTCATAGAAGCATGAGGTAGAATCCTTCGTATGGTTGGCTACTCCCACACGAATACTATGGAAATCGAAAATTTTATCAAATCAAGCAAACATACGGTATGAGTTTTAGCATTTTTACTATTTTCAAACGAATTCTATCAAAAAAAAAATATAAAATATTCCAAATTTCTACTAATACTCTTTACTTTTCCTCTATTATCAAACGAATATAATAATGGTATAATTTATCAAATTAAGCAGTTTGATATAATTTTCATTTATAGTAATGTAAAAGCTACTGCAGATTATTTTATAATCGTAAAAGTGATATAAAGTTTTTAGCCTTGTACATCTACCGCATCTTGAAGGTGAAAATATAGTTCACAAGAAACTACTCCAAAGTGGTTGAAAACACTTGCCTCGGTGATAGAAACATACGGTCAAATTCTTCGTATAGTTGATAGTTTTGTACATTTTTTAACACCGTAGATGTTCATTCGTCGATTATAATACATGTCATGTATAATAAAATAAAACAAAGTTTTTTCATTTTATTGAATAAAATAATAATATTACTGAAAGCGTAAAAATTCTTTGTAACATTATTAAAACTTTGTACCATAGCAGATCATTTAACTGTTTTTCCAAAGTAATCATTTATTGAAAACCAAAAGGAGAAGATCTACGACGCAAAATGTTTCAAGTTTATTCATAACTCGACATGATTGATTTCAAAAAAAAAAAGATTGATTGTACACTCGGTATTCCTTTTTCTTTTTATCTCAAAAAATTTCTTTGGTTCTCAGAGTTATATCATGACGTTTAAATAAACAAATATCTTCTAAACATTTCGTATTTTTGTTCATCGTGATTTTATTTATATAACAGAAGGCTGAATAGTTATTTATGTAATGAGAAAACATTCACTACATGGAATGTCAAATTTTATTGCAAGTTGTAAAAACATAGGCGTTTAACTTTAATGAATAACTTATTCTTTCAGGAGGCAGGAAAATACAAAAATATTCAATTTATATAAAGTTTTAAAAAAGTATTCATGATAAAAATAATGTTTACAATTAAATTATATCTACAACTCTAAATAACTAACGATGAAACAAATTATTGTATTTTAAATACTCTATAGAAACAAAATGTGTTAAATAACTCTAATTATCTTTATTTCTTTCATTGTTAAGGTTTTTATTTGTCATATTTGGTACGTGGGTTTTTAAAACCAATTTAAGCTTTGGCACTATAAAAATTACAAGTACTGATGGCATAAAAAAATGGTATGATATGCATTGGTTGTGGCTAATTAATTATGTTGGGAAACATAGGAATAGGGATATTGATTAATTCATTGTTTTATTAAGTGTATGCCATACTATTTGTGTAACTTCTGATATTTTTAATAGAAAAAGATAATAATTTATTTTAACACTATTGTTTGATGGATTACTAACTAGAACTAAATGATTAATTAGTGCATTGTTCAAATTGAGATCTATTGTCTTCGTCTAAATTCTATTACAATGAACAGATGCATCCTGTCCAAATGACATGACAAGAACCAAATGATAAATGAAGTCGAACATAATAATAGAAAGGAACGACAATTGGTATAACAAAAAAATTGAAATATTACTTTCAATTAACTAATTCATTTGATCAAAAAAAAACACTGCTTTTGGTGATAACTTATTCATTAAACCTCAGGGAAAAAGTGGTTGGGGTTAACACAAGCTGTGATTGACTCCTTTACTTTCTCTAAAAACCTTTCTTGCCTACCTTCCTCTTTCTACAATCGTTTGTCACTTGATCTTTCCTCACTGATTTTTTGTCCATTAGAAAAATCCTTTTAGATGTTCATACGAACTTAGATGTTATTGATATATACAAGACAATGATTAATATAATATCTTTATGCCAAAATACGAGGGAGGATTGATAAGTCAGTGATTTTTTTAATTTCCCAACTGCAGTTACTCCAACTGCAACAGTGCTGCCGTCGGATGATCGGAGAATTAAAGTGCGAGGGTTGGCTCATGCTTTAGGCATCTCAACTGAACGGGTATATTATATTTTATACGAATATTTGGATATGAAAAACCTATCCGCGAGATTGGTGCCGCGATTGCTCACACTTGGCCATAAGCTCAATCGTGTGACCACTTCAAAAGATTGTTTAGCGATGTTCAGCCGTAATCCGGAATAATTTTTGCGCCGTTTTTTTACTGTGAACGAAACATGGATCCATCACAACACGCCAGAGATCAAGGAACAATCGAAACAGTGGGTTGCTGTGGGCGAACGTGGACCAAAGAAAGCCAAACAGAGTCTGTCAGCCAACAAGGCCATGGCCACAGTTTTCTGGGATGCACGTTACCTCGAGAAAGGTAAAACGATCACCGGTGAATATTATTCAAAGCTTTTGAACAGATTCTACGTTGATTTGAAGCCAAAATGGCCGCATTTGGCAAAGAAGAAAGTGCTGTTTCATAAAGACAATGCACGTGTGCACACTTGTCTACTCACGATGGCCAAAATCCACAAATTCGGGATACAAACTTCTACCACATCCACCATATTCTCCTGATTTAGCCCCCTGTGACTATTTTCTGTTTCCAAACCTAAAGAAATGGCTGGGCGGTAAGAGATTTGAGTCGAATGAACAAATCATTACCGAAACAAACGCGTATTTTGAGAGCTTTGAGAAAACGTATTATTTGTAGGGAATAAAAACAATTAGAAAAATGCTGGACTAAATTTATCGAGCTAAAAGGTAACTATGTAGGAAAATAAAATGTTTCTTTACCGAAAAATGTTGTTTTATTCAAAAAGTCACGGACTTATCAAACCGCCCTCGTATTTACACGGGAATTTATATCATTGTACAATTTTCTAAAATAAGAAAATACATAATTACGATCATTCTGTCAGTCAACTGGTTACCATAATCAGAATAATATCAAAGAGTAATTTCTGTCTATAGAAAAAGATATACACTTCTTTCTATATAAAAAGTATGTTTTCCTTTTTTTATTGTATATATATGTTATGTAAAAATTCAGTGTTATTTTATTTATTTGTATTCAATAAATTTACAAAAAATCAACATCAGGCAAAGAAATAGAAATGTCTATAATAATAGAGGGAGGTCAGTAAGTTGAAAAATGACTTTAAATTGGCATAATAATAGCATGAAAGTATAAGAAGCCAAAGAAAATGCTGGCAAATGCAGCAGTGTATTGCCAAGCAAAACAGTCTCAAGGTCAATATAAATAAGATTTTAGTACCAAAATGAGTAGAGATTTGGCAATAATTTAAGAAGTTTATTTAGATGTTATTCATCATTATATTAATGTTATTCGCTAAACATTCATAAATAGTCTATGAATAATCTGTTGTAAATAAACACCATTTCTATTTACTGGATCTTTAAAGCAATGGTGACTTGAAAAGAACTAATAATTTAAATATTAAAACTTGAATAATTTAAAGATGTAGTGATAGAATTTAAATTGTGAGAAGAGCTCTTTTGGAGTGAGGGATGCGAAGTGGTTTGTGTGATTTCTGCTGCAACAAAAAAAATTGAAAAATTGCATAATTATTTTTTAAATAATTTCTGTGAATGAGAAATAAAATATGTGTATAACATATCTAATGTTGGGCATAAATACGTGCATTTTAGAAGAGAAATTATGCAAGAAAAATGTTTCAAAACTTGAGTAAGTTAATGTTTAAGACTCGTTTTACAGGGTAGTCATGAAAAACATTAGTTGACGGAAAAAACATCAGACAACTAGACACTGCCATTAGGATCTACAGAATAAACAGGTTCTACAAAGCATAATAAATTCAATTTTAAATAACAATATATTATAGTTAACAAAAATAGAAATCATATATATTCAATAAACATGAAGTTACAATCCAGTTTATTTATAGGTACAGTGACGTTACGAGGCATTTCTTGAAGAAGAGTAAACGTAAAAAAAAACTGGTTTTATTGTAGATTTGTAATATCTACTACTTATGGACCCAGCTGTCCAACATGTAATGTTAAATCAATCAAACAATACACGTTCAATGTTTTTTCGACATGTACTTGAAGTCGCTTGTCTGTGGTTCTGATTTTCTGGTCGCACAGCTCCACAATGACGAGTTCCCAAACTCTTTTCTTGATATACTCACACAGTTAATTACTAAACCCTTTCCCTTGTCTTAAAAGTTTCACTTAACTGTCTATTATTTTTCAGTATACTTAAATGAATATTTCTAGGTAGCTAATTCTTTTTTTTTTGGTTAATTGTTTAAACTTCATCTTTAAATATTTGGAAAAAAAATAAAGGAAAGGCAAATATGTGCTATTTAATAATGTTTAAAAATGAAAAAGGTCTGTTAAGACAAAATATCAAATGCTTAGAATAAAAGAACACGTAGAAACAACACACAACTCAATTCAATATTTCGACCAAATCGTCATCAGGAGAAGAAGAAGAAGATGTAGAAGAGTTCTGCTCAGCTGACAAATAGCAACTTAACTCAACTCAGCAACTCATCTTCTTCTCGTTCTCCTGATGATGATGAGGTCAAAATATTGAAGTAAGTTGCGTGTTGTTTCTACATACCCTTTTGTTCTAATCATTGAATATTATGTATTCTTCCTTGTTATAAAACTTCTATTAACCGCCAGATGAGCACCTATATGTTTATAAACAGTAAGTAAACTATTACATACCAATCTCATTGGTATTTTATATTTATATAATTTGTAAATGTTTATTAAGATATTACTATAAAGCAGTGTTTCCCAAAGTGGGCGGTGCTTTGATATCGGGGGGCGGTAATGCAAAAAGGAGCGGGGATTCTATTTCCAAAAATTGAAAATGTTCATGCAATATAATTTCTAAATTTAAGTAAAAACACAACATATAAACTTCTAGGAAACGGTTTCTTAAAATTATTTGTTTTGATAATTCATTTTTATGTTAAAAGTATATTCTCACCTAAGTTTCTTTTATTGTGTATTAATTCCTTTGCATAATTATGCTATAAAACAATACATCTATTGGATTCTACATAAATATTCGATTAGGTATTATTTTTATTTAATTATTAAAATGTTACTCATTTGGGTATTTAGTCTAGGAATCTGATTATTTTTGAAGGGTGTTGAGTTATTGGTTTATGGACCCAAGGGGGCGGTCACTCGAAATAGTTTGGGAAACACTGCTATAAAGTATCAACTATTTCTATATTCTATACTACATTCTATTATAGTACTCTGTACCTGTTACATTCAAGATTTTAATTCTGATCTCAAAATTTCAAAATATGACTTTTCTTCTTCTTTTATTAAACGTCTTGTTGTGTGCTTCTGGCACCATGGAAGAATTGTACTAGTTTTACCTTGTTCATTACTTTTACTAATTTTTTTTTCGGTTACCTAAGAGTTTGGCTATTAAGACGCAGTGCTATAGTCACCCACAAAAAAAGAGTTTAGCTATGTTTTCTGCTTTACTCAATCTGAATTGACATTTTACTGACCTCAAGACTATCTGAAAATATTGCATATATTGCTAAAACATGGTTTGGTGAACGTTCACCATGCTCATTCAGTAATTTTAATGAACTGACACTGAAACATAGATATTAGATTTACACTTTACAAAATATTCTACTTTAAGTTTACTTTTACTTTTAATATTCTAAAATATATTCTATTATAAAAGATGCCACATCAGTCTGTCCGTTCTTCACAAATGTAACCAAGTGTAAACAATGTAAAAAAAATCGACAAGTATGCCAAGATCCATTAGTCCAAAAGCAAATTTACAGGTGTATTTTATAAAAACTTTCTGTTTTTACAGTAATTAAAATGTTATGATTTTTATTGTTAACTGCTAATTTTAAATTTAGTTTTTTGACCAAATTTTATTGTCCTATATTAAGTTTTGTAGCGTTAAAATATTTTTCTGAAAACATCAAATATTCTATCACACTCCTTTACTTTTACTTTTAATATTATAAAAGATGCCACGTCAGTCTGTCCGTTCTTCACAAATGTAAGCAAGTGTAAACAATGTAAACAAATCCGACAAGTATACCAAGATCCATTAGTCCAAAATCCAATTTAAGTTTTTACAGGTATATTTTATAAAAACTTTCTGTTCTTACAGTAATTAAAATTTTATGATTTTTTTCTGTTAACTGCTAATTTTGAATTTAGTTTTTTGACCAGATTTTACTGTCCTATAGTAAGTTGTTTAGCGTTAAAAAAATGTTCTGAAAACATCAAAATATTCCATCACGCCCCTTTTTGCTAATGTAATTTTAAGAAAGAATTCTTCCTCTCATCCCTCCCATAATGCTCTATTTTTAGGTATAATTCCATTAAGATCCATCAATTAGCATGACTTTAAGTGTCCTTGCATATAACCTTTCAAAATAAATCATGACCCAACATTTTTTCATTTTAAAAAGCTTTAAATTATATCGAAGCAATATAGCCATTCATTTAAAGATAAGTATTATTTTATATTATAAAGCATTATTTGTAAGTACAAAATATCAAAATGAAACTTAGTATTATCTATAAATGCCAGTAACATACTTAGAAACTCAAAATATTCCATCTTTCTAAATTTTTTATTTTTTACAATCATTAAAAGCAAATGAAATTATAAATCTAAAAATACTTTAATTTTTAATTATAAAATATAATGTATATTTAATCCTGATGATTAAGCCTGAAATCTCTTCATTGGATGTAAAAAAAATATCTAGACTTAGAATCTAAATGTTGATTAGCTTTCATTATGTGATTTCACCAATATCGGTTCATACTGATATTTTCCTGATATGAAATGTTGATTACATGAATCTTAATGTTGATTAGCTTTCATTATGTGATTTCACTAATATCGGTTCGTACTGATATTTTCCTGATATGAAATGTTGATTACATGAATCTAAATGTTGATTAGCATTCATTATGTGATTTCACTAATATCGGTTCGTACTGATATTTTCCTGATATGAAATGTTGATTACATGAATCTAAATGTTGATTAGCTTTCATTATGTGATTTCACCAATATCGGTTCGTACTGATATTTTCCTGATATGAAATGTTGACTACATGAATCTAAATGTTGATTAGCTTTCATTATGTGATTTCACCAATATCGGTTCGTACTGATAATTTCCTGATATGAAATGTTGACTACATGAATCTAAATGTTGATTAGCTTTCATTATGTGATTTCACCAATATCGGTTCGTACTGATATTTTCCTGATATGAAATGTTGACTACATGAATCTAAATGTTGATTAGCTTTCATTATGTGATTTCACCAATATCGGTTCGTACTGATATTTTCCTGATATGAAATGTTGACTACATGAATCTAAATGTTGATTAGCTTTCATTATGTGATTTCACCAATATCGGTTCGTACTGATAATTTCCTGATATGAAAAGACTGAACTAACTTTTCCTGTTTCCAGGCTATATCTAATCGTTAATCTCTATATAATAAATGCATATTTATTCAGTTCAGCAATTTACTTTTAAAAGTATTCATTTGACTAAATAAGCGTTATAATTTTGTGTTTGAATAAAGTTGTAAAGGATTTTTAAGAAAAATGAACTGAATCTTGAAAGCAGCCTTCTCCAATACTATCTCGGTATTGAGCAACTTCTATTTACGGGTTTTATGGGCTGGAAATTTCTTTCATTGGATTGTATGACTTTCTCACCATTAAAAGTTTATCCGAGTTAATACCTTACCACTGGTAAAAACGCATCTTCACTAGGTAATAATATACTTTTTAATTGCGTTGAAGGATTGGCCAATACCAAGTAACGTTATTGTTTGGAATATCAATATATAAAGTCGTAGCTTGCAAAATAACCAAAAAAAGAAAAAGATAATACATGAACAATACTTTTCTTTTTTTCATCTGACAATGTCATGTTGGTTGAGTTTCAAACAGATTGTCCAATACGAATGAGGTATTAAGTGCTCTTCGATCGGTTTGGTTCCTGATTAAAATAAGGAACCTTAAAATAAGATTCTATCAGATGAACCAATTTTATTCTTGCAATAACTAAATAATATAATTGTTATTGGGTTTAAATATTTTATTCACTAATACATCAGTAATTACAGAATTAAGAAATGAATGAAATAAAAAAATGTATTTGGTCAACATAAATCAAACAAAATTATATCAGAATAGCACCTTTTGCCTTTTAGAGCTAGATTATAAAGTTTCATTGTTTACTTCATTGTTTTAATATTTTATTGATAATTTTCTCAATCAACATCAACTACCGCTCTGCTATTAATTCCAGTGGTTCGTTTCCACGAAAGAATTATGATTTAGTTAAATTATATGATTTCAGAATGGAACAACCAATAACATTCTATTTTAATTAGTTATTTTATGTATTTTAGTGTATAAAATAGAAATAGCTTATTATAATAAATGATAGAGGCAATGTACCAATATTAGAGGAGGTCCTTCAGTTTTGAGTTAAGCATAAACATTATTGATTTCTTCCATTACAGAAAGGTTATCTGACCCAATTGCAATGAATTTATGCAAATATAATCAATTATTTTCAAGAAAAATTTAATTGTTTTACACATTTCATTAGCACGTTACTCTTCAAGTGCCACTAAAAACTAGCACTGTTTATTCATACTCCTTTCTTAAGAGTAATATCTAATGACTATTGTTAAAACCATGGAAATCGATATACCTTTACTTTTGTCAATTCATAAACTGGAATTGGTGTCACTTTTAACTGCTTTCAACATTTATCTAATACTAGACTACCCGTGACCTTTTGAGTCACTCAGAAATTATAAAAATAGGTATTGAAATTAATTCACTGAACATGGTTGACAGAGATAATATTAATTGTTGTTTCTTGTTATTAAGGCACGGGAAACAGATTCTTATATGACCCAAGCTTTTGATATAGTATTCTTAACATGATTCCAAGATATATACACAGTAGGTACATTTAGCAAAACAAAAATCATATAAAAGTAAAAAAAAATCATTTATTTATCATATAAATAAATGAAACATCAATTCGAGTTATATACACAATGAAATATATTTAAAACAAACAAAACTTGTAAATTTTTGTTTAAATAATTCAACTTATTTACCTAACATAAAATAACATTAATGAAAGGAATGTGTCTTTATGATATTACCTTAGAACATTCGTATTTTATCTGACAGTTGTGTTCAAGTTAGTTTCTAAAATTATTCATTTTTAACCTCTAATGTAGTAGTTTATTATATATTTGTAATATCTAGAGTAGAATCTAAAATTAAAAATGGTAGAGTAATTCTTGGAACTTCAAGAATTAAATATTGTTGACCTAGTTGACTACTGTATGCATAATTCAACGAGGATAATATGCAGTAAATAATGTTTAATTGTACTACTTTGATTTCTAAAGTTTTTAAAATGGATTTTCAAAAAATAACAAGTTGCATTAATACATTTCCTTTTTCGATTTGGTTTCCTTTATGTGACTATATAATGCTAAACTATTAGATTTAGGAATTAAAACAAAATTTCTTGATTTATATGACATTTAAAGCGATGTTCTATTAAAGTGGTAAACATTATATCCATGGGAAAGAAAATTTACTTAGGGCTCTGATTGGAGAAACCCTATATGTAGCAAGCCGCAGGCAAGAGTTGATACATCGGTGAAATCTGTCACTGATTGGTTTACCCTTATCTCATCTACAACGGAAAAATGATACCTCCATCTATTTGTAGAACGCGGTGGTGAAACCTTGTAGAATACTATGACATACCTTCATCTGATTGTAATCTTGAGAGAACTGGCTTGGTATTTCTATATTCTCGGAGTAGTCATCGTCTATATCAGGGTTTCTCAAACTTTTCGACGCTCCGACCCCTTTACAATTTTTTTGAAGTACCATCGACCCCCAACCATGTTATAGGTAATTCAGCAAACAAAAATGCAACTGAAAGTAAAGAATCATTTGCGCATTTCTCATGTCAAAGTATGAAACATCAATTCGAGTTATCAAACAATGAAAATTATAGTATTAAAACAAACAAAACTTGTAAATTTTTGTAAATGTTCAACTTACTTACCTAACATAATAACATTAATGAAGTGTGTCTTTATGATATGGACCTTAGAACTTTGGTGGGATTTTATACTGACAGTTGTGTTCCAAGTATCCGTTTGTAAATATGTCATTTTAATCTCTAATGTATCCCCGTTTATTCATATATTTGTATATCTCGAGTAGAATCTAAATTAAAAATGGTAGCAGTAATCTTGCACTTCAAGAACTTAAATATTGTTGACCTAGTTAACTACTGTATGCAGGATTAGACTGAGATAGAGTGTGCAGTAAATAATGTTCATTGTACTACTAGATTTCTACAACGGTTTTAAAATGGTAATTTGAAAAATAACAAGTTGCATATAATACATTCTCCTGTTTCGATTTGGTTCCTTTATGTGACTATATAATGCTTAACTATTAGATTTAGAATAAACAAATTTCTTGATTTATATGACATAATAAAGCGATGTTTCATTAAAGTGGTAAACATTGTATCCATGGGAAAGAAAATTTACTTAGGGCTCTGATCTGGAGAACCCTGATAATGTAGCAAGCGCAGGCAAGAGTTGATACATCGTTGAAAGACTGCCACTGATTGGTTTACCCTTATCTCATCTGACACCTGCAGTAAATGAACGACCTCCATCTATTTGTAGAACGCGGTGAAACCTTGTAGAATACTACGGCATACCTTCATCTGATTGTAATCTTGAGGAAACTGGCTTGGTATTTCTATATTCTCGGAGTAGTCATCGTCTATATGGACTAACAATAACAATGGTAATTGGATACGCAAATATTTCTCATCTATGAAAGTCAGACATGATAACGTTCACTTTAAACCTAATTTACTATCATGCAACATCTCACTGGGAATAGATCTCTTCAAACTTACTTTAATTGGGTTAAAATCTTACCATTTTTTGCTTTTATGTGTTGTTCAGGCAAACTCTTCACATATAGACCACCTTAATTTTTATTGATACCTTTTCTGATAACTAAAGAGTTTCCCTACCTTTATACACTGTAGCATCGGGATTATTGTGATCTCAAGATGATAACTATAAAATATTTAGATGCTCTACAGAAGAAGAATTGAATTAAGTAAATGCGACACTTTTATGTAAGATTTTTGTGGCACAAACGCAAGACATATAAACTGGTTTATTTACTATCAAGTTAGTACCTTATTTTATTATGGTTACTATTATTATTATAACGTCATCACAAATCGTTTTGTTTCAACATTTGGTTTTAATTCTATAAATTTATGTACAAAGAACTATGATTTTAATATTTATTGTTTCTTTCCTATTTTTCTTTTAAATAGTTTTAAAAGAACTATAACTGTTATTGAATTATGTATTAAACTGTCGTATAAGTCCTGTTGAATACTCTGTATTGCATGTTTAGTAAGAATAATTTTGTATACATGATACATGTGTTTTGCTTCAGTTGTACACTGTGAATTTCCCTCCTCTGGATAGTGTTACTTGTCAGAAAAAAAAATGCTGTCTAGTATTAAAAATTTTTTTATAGCAATTAGGTACATATATCTTAATATAAACTACAATAAATTACCGACCGTAGAACAGTTATATAACTAAAAAAGATAAATCGGGATGCGGTCAATTTCTTCCACTTCCAATCAAACTCTCATTGCTGACGTTTCGATTTTATTCGATTTATTGATTATCTTTTACAAAGTCCTAAAATACAAAGAAAATTAAGAAATTAAATACGTACATTTTTAATACAAACAAAAGAAGTACATTATGAAAATTATATTTTTTAATTTATCTTCAATAAAATGATAAAAATATGATACATTATTCCTATGAATATACATTGTTGCATTGTTAATTTCTACTATAAAAAAGTTTACATGCCCATTTTATTCTAATAAACTACATTTTTGTTCTTTGCGAAATTTTTACAACACACTGGATCACAATACAGATATGTTTACTGTACGAGTATAGTAAAAGTATTGGATAGAGCAGCACTGTAGTTGATTGGAATATAAACGATCATGTAAACCTTGTTTTGTAATAGAATAATAATATATATTCGTTGAATTGTAATTAACTCAAAGATGGATACAAATATGAGCGAAACATTGTTTCGCTTAAAGTTCTTAAAGTTGTTTTATTTAGAAGTGTTTAACGCTGGACCGAACCTTGATAAGAAAATATTGAAATCAAAATTGATTGTGTAATACGAGTATATGAGGTCAAAATAAGAAAATAATTTATTTTTATTATATCTAAAAATGTCAACGTACAAACTATAGTAAGACATCAGAAAAAAAGACGAAGATCTTTCAACCATAACAAGTGGTCTTCCTCAGAATCAAATTTCAACTGACGAAATCTGACGAAAAATACTTGTTACGGTTGAAAGATCTTAGTCTTTCTTTTTTTTTTTGATTTCTTACAGTGGTTTGGACATTGATTTGTATTTCACGTTTTAAGTGTGAAATCTTGTTATCTATAAATATATACACAGGTTGTGATACGCCTTAATCATATGCTTATATGAACCACTTTTAACTTGTAAATAGCTGTTGTGACCAGTTCTGAACGTAATAAATCTTTAATTAAGGCTAGGTGCAAACCAGTTGATCATCAATAGTTATTTATGATGTGAGACATTAATAATAATGTGATTTATAATAACCTCTGCGCTACACGCTTTAATTGCTTAATAATTATAATATATTAAATTGCATGATTATAATGAAAAAAAATGAAATAAAGATTTTTGTTTAGTTAATGATACTACAGAATCTTTATTAACCAACATTGTGAATTTGGTAGCAAACAATAAGAAAAGTTTGGTTACAAAAGTGTGAGGAGGATGACGTCTGCAACAAGTAACTGTTAACTGCATGTATAGGTCCCTTTTATAGAACTTTGAGATAATATGTACTTTACCTATATTATGGATAAGAATAAAAACTTGTAAATGTCAGGTTTTTGTTTATGTACGTTTCTACTTTAGATATGCACAAACGATGTTTGGATTGAATAGATGTCTCTTTTTTCCGAATAGGTTTATTTTTTGTTCAAAAATTATCCTGTGGGATTACTTTATATATAACTAGCAAACGTACCCGTCTTTGACGGAAGCAAAAATTCTATTATACTTGGTATTCCAAAATATCAATTATAGTATTATACTAATACTACAATTATAAGTTATAGAATAGTAGAAAATACCATTATTAGTACAGTGCTAAACAAATGCCTCTGTATACAAAGATTAGATTTTAAGTTAGACATACACAAATCTACAATCAATGTTTCAGCTTTATATGTCTTATGATAGCAATATTTTGTGGACAAACCGACAGACAGAAATTATTCTAAGGGTACATGTGGCTACTCTGAAGTATGAAACGTAAAGAAAACTTGAAATGAGTTAGTTCTAATTAACGTGCTCCCAGTCAAAAGCTAGCACGCAACCCACTGGGCTACTCTGGTTCCATACCTTACTTTATTACCAGTGTTTATATTACGCAAATATTAATTTACAAAAAAATATTTTTGTTGTATTTATTTATAATACATTTGCACTACTGTCATCGGCGAGCAAGCAAGGTACTGGCTATCCTGGCTAGATCCCTTTACTTTATTACCATTTTTTATATATTATCCACATTTTAAATTCAAAAAAATATTTGTTTGTTACATTTATTTATAATACATTTGCACTACTGTCATCGGCGATCACGCAAGCCACTGGGCTACTCTGGTCCCATACCTTACATTATTACCAGTGTATTTATTAAGCAAATATTAAATTAAAAAAAAGTTTATAGTTATATATAATACATAGCAAACGTACCCGTCTTTGACGGAATCAGAAGTTCCGTCATTTTTGGTATTCCAAAATTTCATTAGAAATTATAGAACAGTAGAAAATACCATTATTACTTCAGTGTTGAACAAATGCCTCTAATACAATACATTAGCTGTCTGTCCTTCAGGTTCATGGTAGAAGAAAGAGTTGAAGCCTCTGACCATTGAGCAAGTAAACTACATTTGACCATGTGAGAAAAACTTGGTTTCGCTACCTTGTATTCCTCCGTTAGATGAAGTCTCCCTTTGCGACTTAGTTAAAGTCATTGCGAAATAGACTCTGACCGGACTTTGCAATAATTTCAACGTAAACAGACAGTGGCTCGGAATCAATGGTATGTGTGGTATACACACAGACTCCCCAATACCACATCCAGTCATTATGTCCGCCTCTATGACATTATTATCTGTGTAGAGCACGAACTCAGAGTCGTGTCACCTTGCACAGTTTTGGGGCACTCATGTTTCGTAACATGAAATTTGTTACTGCTACTAAATTGCAGCATGATTTGGTTCTCCTACTTTAAGTTTTTACTCAAGAGCAGCAGACCAGGAGAAATAAATTCAGAGTCAAGAAATTCAATTAGATAATGAACTGCTTCTTCATCACTAATCCAATCTCCTTACTGACTTGTAAGATCTTTCCTCGGTATGATATAGCGTAAGAACTTGTTTGTTGATTTTTCCTGCCTGTTCGTATTAAGAGTTGAGAATTGCTCGTTTACAAAACTATTTATTCGTAATAGATAGTACATTCTCAACTCTGGGAAACACTTTTTCAAGGATGTCAAATACGCAATATATTCATATGCTCCAATGAAATTAAAATCAACTAACAATACCTACTTTCTTCACCTGTGTATTTTCAAAACAAACTTGTCTGTGAAGTTAGGAAAATACGCTTAAAGCCCTATAACTTCGTTTCTGTACTTAATTATGAATCTATGTAGAGCCCATATTTTAAGTTAAGCATATACAAATCCAGTGTCAAAGTTTCAGCTCGTCATGTCTTATGGTGGCTGAGTTTACTTGTGACAAACGTTTTTGCTTTAAACGTCCATAACTTCACTTCTACGTTGAATTTCCAAATAATTCAAAGCCTATATTTTAAGTTAGACCTACACAAATATACTGTAAAAGTTTCAGCTTTATATGTCTTATGGTAGCTGAGTTTACTTGTGACAAAGTTTTACGGACAAACAGACAAACCGACAAACCGACAAACCGACAAACAGACAAACCGACAAACCGACAGAAATTTTTCTAATGGTGGATTCGGTTTCTCCAATGTATGAAACGTAAAGAAAACTTGAAATGACTCAGTTCTAAGCAATGTACAGACAAAATCATTATTTTATTTATATAGATAATATCAAAGTTCGTATTAATGAAGGTAACTTGAACAACTTTGGTGCTTTCTTAAAGATTTACTCTGTGATATCTGTGTTAGAAACGATAATAAAATACTAACTTACTCTGATTATAATTCTTCTGTAATATGGGTTCCAAATGTATCCCTACAAGTTGCTGAAATAATCATTTCAACATTTTAAATTTTGAGGTAGGTTAGGTAGCAGTAACCTAATTACATGTATTAGTTATTAGTTATTAGTCTTATTAGAGAACACATATAGGCCAAAGATTGCGCCTTATTGATACCGTAGAGTAAACATTCAACATTGGGAATCCTAAATTTTGTCTAATTCAAGAATATTTAAGATAAATATCTTTAACGAGTACCTAGAGGACGACAATGAGTATCTTCAGATCTACCAGTCCAGAGGCAAACATCTAATCCATTTAGCTACTCTGGCTCTGAACTTTGAGTTAATAATAGTTACTTTTGTAAATCATTAGTTGGGCAATCCGTAATTATGTGATATTTACTCATTCTGAGGTAAATTGGATAAACAAACAAAAGTATCCACACAAATGAAGTATTATTCAACAGCAACGCGTTTTGAACACTGTATTCATCATCAGGAAGACACGAACAATGTGGTGCTGACGGGTTGGTCCAGTTCTTGGATCCTGGAACCCGTCAGCACCTCATCCTTGGTGTCTTCCTGATGATGAACACAAAGTGTTTGAAACGCGTTGCTGTTGAATAAAACTTCATTTGTGTGGAGACTTCTGTTTGTTTATCCATTTTACCTCAGAATAGTTAATTTTTTATTTAATTACAAAGTTCCGTCATTTTTATTTATTTATTGGTACAATTATTATTAATATTTGTTAGTATTAAAATTGATTGAATTGTATTTTATATTAAATACATATATGAAGTATTATTTAGGTTAAGACCGTCATTATGACATCACCTAAAAAAATTAAATTTAGAGGATGCTGTGTTACATCGATATGAGTTTACTTATTTCCTCGAATGTGAGACGAGAGCAGAAAAAATTGATAATCCGTCGCTAATTCTAATGATATTCGTGGCGTTGGAGTGGTCTTTGAAGTAATACCAACACGGAGCACCTCCAATGCAAAACATGACAAGCACAGACTCGAAAAGACTCTCAAGAGAGTTGATCAAGTTAGATCAAAGAACGCACTGATAATGAAATAACTTGTAATTCACCAGTGACAAGCCATCTTGTTGAGTTGACTGGCAAATAATTAATTAAACCCTATAGATCATTGACCTTTTGTAGTACAACTACAGTTATAACAAACTCGTAACCCTTTACATGTTAACAATATATATCCAAATTGTTTTTAAAAACATAGCCAGCTCAGGCATTGGAGCTGAATATATAACATAAATTAAATCAAATGATCAAATTTAAACTGTTTTATCAGGTAACACCAGTCCATCCCAGCTTCACAGGAGTGAACAAGATAAACTAATACTGATTAAATCATTAGTTGTGCAATCTGTAATTGTGTAGTATTTACTCATTCTGAGATAAAATGGATAAACTAACAAAAGTCTCCACAAAAATCATTTGTGTGGAGACATTTGTTTGTTTATCCATTTTACGTGAGAATAATACTGATTAGTTGGACTGTGGGTTTTTTGTTTAAATACTGTTGCAGGTATTGTGTTACATTCATATTGTACAGAATATGGGCTATCAATTAATTTCAGTTGAGTATTCTTGTTTATATTCAACTTGTTTTGGTTATCATTTGAAAGATTTTGTAAATATTACAAGTAATATTTCATTTTTAAACTTTTTAGAGTTGATTTGATGTTAATTTACCAACTAACATCATTTTGGTATAAGTAAACTAAAAATATTACAGTAATTAATTTTAAAGATTTTTTTATTTCAAATATTCGTGTACATATTTCTTTATTATAAAATACCTGCGATATACTTAAAGTGAATTAAAATATATTCTAAGCTATGAAGTAGAAAACTGTAATTTTTACTAGTATTTAAAGGACTATTTATCAATATACATATGAACTTTGAAATCAATAATTTTTAACAATTATTATTATTAATTTATAAAACGATTTCACATAAGCACGTGAAATAACAATCAATGAGCAAACCACAATATGAAATGGGAAAACAAGGCTAAAAAAACCGAACCTGTCAGTTGGGTTTTTGACTCTGACGAAGACCGCTTATTACGGTGGAAATATCTTAGTCTTGTTTTCCCATTTCATATTGTGGTTTGATCTACTTGGTTACTATTGTGGTTTGATTTACTATTAATTTATTTAATCATATTATTTTCATGAGTACAATTTTAAATATTGCCTGGATTGCCTGCAATTCAAGGGTAGGGTGACCAAAGGCCTGGAAAGTAGGCTACCAAATTGGCCCTTTTTGCCTATCCCAGGTGACCTAGACCTACTCTAAAGAAAATCTACCTGACCTCTCCATGAAGATCAGGTGATTTTTCCACTCAAGTTCCTTTAATTTATCTTTCCCAACAGTGCTTGCTCCATTTAAAACTTACTAATTTAAAATTAATATAAACTCATTGGCCAGAATATCTGCATTCCTAACTGTTTACTACATTTTACAGTTCTTTAAAGGCTTTGATGGCATTGCTAAGGAAAGAGAAAGCACTTTTCAATTGACTGTGTCTTTTCAAATTTTTACTAAGGTCATTTGTTTTCCAAATGGATTAACAGAAATATTTTGCTAACAATGTTTTATATCATTTATTGGTTACATATTTTACAGATTTAGGTGTAAAAATGATGTAAAAGCTATGTACATAGAGCTTTTAGTGATAGCATTATGGTTCCTTAATAATGTTATACAAGAGAACGGACCATTAATATTATCAAAAATAGCAGAAACATCGTGACTTCATAAGTATTAATATTTGTAAATTATATATTAAGTAATATTTTCAGATATTTATCTGCCAAAAGTTGATCTGAAAAATTTGTAAGACATTTAGCTTCTTTCCCTTTTAAATTCAATATCTTTTATTATAAGAGATATATCCCAGGTTTTACTTTATTATAAGTAAAGTATAGTGATCGTGAAAAAATTCTAACTGGAGGTCTTGATGGAATAACATGTTTTGAGGTCTCAAAAGTCGTTCAAGGATCAAATTAATATTTTACATAAAAATAGTCCTCATAGTGTAGATGTGGTGTATAGTTTGAGAGCAATTATACATGATGAAAAAGTCACATTTTTGGCCAAAATGTGTTTTAAGAATGATCAGAATGATGCTTATTTTATTAGGAAACGATTTTGTCTTTTATTTTAAGTTGGATAATTAAAAAAAAAACAACACTAAACTGATGTTTGTAGGGACTGTAAAACAACATTCACTCCAACATTAATCCTTAAAGCAATTTCACAGATGATTTACGATCATCTTAAAATTACATCTATTTCTTAGAACAAATAGAAAGCTACTGACTTATTTAGATATGATTAGTGATAAACGGAGGGACAGAACAAAGTTTGTGCCAATACACTGGTGCCAGACAAAGAGTATAAATTTCTGCTTTAACCTGTCCCACCAATTACCGTATCTACTCTGCTTGGAATTAATTTTAGACTAATTGATTGTGAGATTCAATTTTATCAACTATGTTGATTCTGAAATTTGAGATTTCTAAGGATTCCCTAGTTTAGCCATTTTATCATTCAGTTTAACTTTTCACTTCTCTAAATTCCTACATTGCTATGACATCAATAGATGATTATGAATTATACTTTACGATAGATCATGAAAACTTACAGCTTTTGTAACAAGCTATGAGTGAGTTCCTTCATCATAATCTAATTTTTGAATACTTCACTATTTATATAATATATTTTATCTTTTTTTTTAAACTATTGATTAGTTTAAACGAATGTAATTTGTTTCCTTGAAATATAGGAGAAATAAATATTGTCTGTAACATCTTATAATATAGATTTATCTCATTTCAGATAAATAAAATAAATTTTAGTTGCAATGGAAGAGTTGAAAATCAAAAGGGTATAAGTACTAAAAGTTTTGTTTTGTAGGAAATTGACAATCATTTTGTAAAAGAAAATTGTTGCTTTCTTTAATTTTTATTGTCCTTGTTGTTTTTTCCAAAATACTTTATTTGTCTAACAAAAACTGTTTGTTAAATGTGACTACTGAATTAATTGTGCCGTTTATAAACTTGAAGCCTTCCAGACGGGTCCAAGTTAAGTACCAAATGCCGAGAAACTCAAAACTGACCAACTGATATTAGAACCTTCTCATGGTCTGTGGGTCACATCAATGGAGTTTAAAAATAAAATCAGGCATTTTACGATATCAAGCGTCTGGCACCCAGAAACCCAATGAGAAAAGTGATAGCTAATTCTGACTTGTTTTTGTCTTTTGCTTTTTTATTATTTTTATCCTTTATCAAATTTTTACAATTTGTATTCCACCTTGTAAACATATCATAAATATTATTTCGACATGTAAATAAAAGAAATATTAAAAGACAAATAAAGTACAAAAATCTCTAGACAACGTAACAAACTTTATTTTTGATTAATCGATGATTCATAGATACTGATAGATTGATTGCATCAGTCAATTTGACAATTAAGTGTCTGGTAATGTATCATAACAAGATGCATAACATATATATATATTGTTTTGGAAAATAAAATCTAATATAAATTTTTTACGTTGACTGAAAATGCAGTAGAAATAAAGTGGTTCGTTGACTGAATACTTGGACAGTGAAAGTCGTTTCTACATCAAAGTGCTTTCAACGTTCTCTCTATTGTGATCCTTCAATAATTTCAATATGATTTATTTCAAAATGAGGTGCTTTCTTTATATTTGAATAAAAAAATATCTGGTATAATATTTGTATATAAAAGTATAAAAAAAATATTTGGTATAGACCCCAAAAATGCCCACTGTACAATCGTTTTGCTGCAATAGCACCTAAACCCGAATAGGTACTGACATGGACCTTTATGATTGTTACTGGGGGTGCTTTGTGAATCCTAATAAAAGAACCAGCTCGAGAAAAAATTATACTCAGACACTTTTGATTTACAAATCTTCAATTTAAGCGTTGCTGCATCTCCATGTACATTTCTTAATAATAAGTACAGATTTGATTTGTTTACATTTTAATAATACTGGCCAGCCAGTTGAAGTACAAGCGATCTTTTTATACGAAGTATTTATGTATTAATGAAAGGGGGTCAGGCTAGCTCAGTGGGTACGTGCTCGCCTCTGATCTGATAGGACCGGGGTTCGATCCCCACTGGATTTATTCACGAGGGAGGTGAATAAATCTGAGCGCGTCGTCCCTCAGAGAGGACGTTAAACTGTTGGTCCTGAGCCTGTACGATGTGTCAGGTACTCGTTAAAGATCCCTACTCTAAATATACTTGAGTTAGGCAAAATTTAGGACTCCCACTGTAGAATCAATTTTCATTGTGTCGTATCACAAAGGGCCAATTCTCGGCCTAAGTGTGTTCCCTTGTGGAACTGCCACTGCAACCTAACCTAACCTATGTATTGATGAATGCTTCAGCAATCATACGGTATATCAAATTTGATATTATTGTACGATTATGAACTTTTTTTATATAGAAGCTGAATCAACTAAATCCGAGCACTTTAAAAGTTATTTTATCCTTATTTCGAAACAGCTTCTAAACTTTTGATCTCGAGAGTAATTTCTGAGCAGATCACGCCCTGTAATTATTAAATGTCATATACAAAAACAATAGCAGTTTTAGTCAAATTTTTTTAGACTGATTTGTACTAAATTGCTAAAACAGAATCTGTATCACATAGAATCGCTCCTAGAAAATGCCATATTTTTGTGCGTCGATTGTTCCAATATCAGAAATAACAGTAACTTAAATAAAAAGTCGAGCAATTATTTAGCTTCTGATATATTTCACATACACACAACACAGAGTAAAGCACACGCGTACAACATATTGTTCCCCAACCCATTTTATTGAATTTAAGAGATTTCATAATGTCTGCTTCCATTAAAATTTTAATCAAAATGTTTCTATCAGAACGTAACATTTTCATATAGAGATTATCATAAGTAAAACAAAAAAAAAATACATAACGGTTATATTTTACACAAAAATAGAATTTTACACTTGCCAAGGAAGAAAATTAATTTTTTATGCCAAGTTATTTCAATTTTTTAGAATTATATCGTATTGGTGACTTCAGTCCATGGGGATAGATATGAAGTGTAAATAAAAAACAACATAAATGTTGAACAAAACAGAGAGCATAAACAAATTTGTCTGAGATAATTTTTTATTCAAATATAAAGAAAGCACCTCATTTTGAAATAAATCATATTGAAATTATTGAAGGATCACAATAGAGAGAACGTTGAAAGCACTTTGATGTAGAACGGCTTTCACCGTCCAAGTATTCAGTCAACGAACCACTTTATTTCTACTTGATTTTCAATCAACGTAAAAAATTTATATTAGATTCTATTTTCCAAAACAATAGTAATAAATATTTTATAGACAAATAATTTCCAGGCTTCTTGAATAGAAAACTGTTTATTGGAATCTTAGAATATGTAATACACATTTATGTTTACAACATTTATTTCCTTCATATGATTTAATATATATGAAATGTTCAATTGTTTTCCGATGTTGTTTTGGTGATAATGCTGAAAACATTTTTTCCATTTATTTTGTTATATTTGAAATCAGATCACTCTCTCTCTCTCTCTCTAACATGTTTGCTCTTGATAACGACCGCTATCAACATAGAGGCATGTCTGCTGTTGATTTTCTACAACTTTTTGTACGTTATTCGTATGTTACTATGACATACTGTTACAATATTATTTTCATTATACATACGTATAATTCTATATGATGTTTTACGGTTAAGAAATTTAAGAAATTAAAGCTTTACTATGCTCTACTATTTTCTCATTGTGATATTAATGCATTTTTCAAGTTAGTATGATTAATTGTCTGTAATTGATTAATTTTTTAATTAATTTATTAATTTATGATTATATTAATTAATTATTGATTATGATTAATTAATTTATGATTAATTTTGTGTAATTGATGTATATTAAAGAGAAATATTAAACATTAAAACCAAACAACATTAAAATCAATTGATAGAAATCGTTATATCGATCACAAACACAGTTAACAAAGATACTTATAACACTGAAATATAGAAAGAAGCACCATCAATAGGACTAAGATCTTTTAACTATTGCCATTGGTAAGCGACATAATGAATTGTCGTGAAGCCCTGATGAGGACAAGTCGCATTTAACGAATGCTTTTAGTTTCAATTATGATTTTTTTTACTGGCGTTTAAACGTTGATATTATTTTTTTGTGAAATTGAGAAATCTCGTAGCATCTATATATCCATTCGCATTAATTGTGAAATCTCGTTGCATCTATATATTTATTCGCATTAAAATTAAATCCAGGTGTGCCAAAATAAACAAAAGTAAGTTTCAAAATTTAAGCTTTACTATGCTCTACTATTTTCTCATTCTGATATTAATGCACTTTTCAAGTTAGTATGAATAATTGTCTGAAATAAAGAATAATTTGGTGTATTTGCTGTATATTAAACAGAAATATTAAACATTAAAACCAAACAACATTAAAATCAAGTTAGATATTCATGATGAAATGGATTGTTCTTAGTTCTTTGTTGTTCATTGCATGCAATCTATGTACAAAAACAGAAAATAGAAAACATTTAATGCTAAATATATATTGTATTGATTGTGTATTTATTGGAAACTTCTTTAGAAGTCCTTTTCATATAAAAAAAATAATTGTTTATGTGGGTACGACCTTTATGTTAACATATATTACAATTGGTGTTTTGTTATTAAATATTTTTTTTAGTTTGCATTGATTCGCCTATAATACGATAAAGTATATCTTCATCAAAATAACTAATCTTTATACAAATTACATTATTGTCATTTTAAAATATTTTGTATGTTCTTTGTCGTAAAGAAAACAAATAATGATTTTTGGGTACTCTGCTCTCAAAATAGCTCGCACAGAGATCTGTATTCACCTGTGACTCTCCCATATAGGGTCAGCTGCATAGTACTTAATCAAAGAGTTACCCTTGTGAGTAACAAGTGGTAAGCAAAAGCACTACTACTTCTATCAGTAGGTATACATCAGTTCATGAGTACTTCCTAGGCAAAAAATCTAGTTCCAAACCATTGACTCCTTTGATTATTTGCCAATGTAATAATCAAAGGCCTTCTCCAGATTCTTGTCAAATTTAAAATACACTCTGAGGTAAAGGAAGTTTCAGAAAGAGTAGTTTATAGGATCGATGCATATGGATAACCCTTATAGCTTTTGACTTTACATAAAGAAACATAGGGCTGGAGCTACCCAAATATTTTCTACATGTAAGCTACTTATAAAATAAACAAGTCGCAGTGTTTACTACTGTACAAGGATCTCGTATAAGGATCCTTACGATTTATAATGATTTACGTAATATTTCATTGTAAAAAACACTTTTCCCATTTCATATGAAAGTAATACTTTCTTTCTTCTTAACCGATCTAGCATCTTTACTCAGTTTGATACTATTTTTTAAAGAAATGTTTGAAAAAATTAACAGTAAAGCGTAAGAGGCAACTTAATGACAAGCTTATTAGCTTTACTGATTTTGGAGTCACATTTGCCGTTGCAGAGTGACTTAAGTATAAAAAAAATCAGAATTTGTTCAACTGGTCGTCCTGTCTGTCAATCAGTGACGAAATGAATTATAGGCTGATATTAATTTTTTTGATGTCATGTGACCAACCAATACTACCTTCGTAATCGATGTATTGAGCATCACTGGCTTTGAGTATATTCAATAATATAAATATCTCTATACCACATAATAAAAATTGAAATGGTAATTTCCAGTTATCAGATCCATACTAATAATATACATATCCAAACAAAAAAAAATCTGAAGAGAGAATCTCTTTAGACTTAACAAACTTTGCTGGCAACGTGCCATGTTTAGCCTTAGTGCCTGACCATTAAGGCTAAAAATTTACATGAATTCGATCTGAAGAGAAGGCTACAATCAAGTAAATTCTTTATGTTGCCTTCTCACTTAAGTAGAGCTTATTTTATACAATGTATTTGTTTGAATTGATTTCAATGCCGACACCTTTTTTCGACGTTCTGTTAACATCTCTGTCAACTTTGATATTGAATATATATCATTGTATTTCATTACAATCTATTATTGCGTGTAATATAATCCTTAATGAAATACAGTTTTTTTTATAAAGTTGGTTAATATCAAGGCATACACGTTCTTTTGAATTGTAGTTATTTGCCAGAAACATAAATTCTGCGTTTGTTGAAGTTTCTAGACCACCAAATAAGAAAAAATTATATGCCTAAATAGTAGAGATAAGAATTTGAGGGTATTTACTAATCTTTTAATTTTTTTTTACATCATAATAAAATTAAAAGATTGCACAATACACTAATGGTAAAAAAGTAACAAATAATATAAAATAAAATAATTTAAACAAAATTTTTCTGATAATTTCAGTGAATCAATCTAGACCCTAATTAGAGAAAATATTTCATTTTTTTAAAATAGTTCTTGAGCTAAAAATGATTCTAAAATCTATTTTTAAAAAAATGAAATATTTTCTCTAATTAGGGTCTAGATTGATTCACTGAAATTATCAGAAATTTTTTTTTTTATTTTATATTATTTATTACTTTTTTACCGTTAGTGTATTGTGCAATCTTTTAATTTTATTATGATGTAAAAAAAAATTAAAAGATTAGTAAATCATTCTTACGATTTGATATGCCTCAAATTCTTATCTGTACCATTTAGGCATAAAATGTTTTCTTATTTGGTGGTCTAGAAACTTCAACAAACGCAGAATTTATGTTTGAATAACTACAATTCAAAAGAACGTATATGCCTTGATATTAACCAACTCTCATATTAACAAACAATATTCATATTAAGGTAATTTGGAATTGTAAATTTGAAGTTTTTGTGTTCAATAAATACAAGAAATTTTGTTTTTTGTTTTTACTTTAAGTCAAAGAATCTTTACGGTTTTAATTTGCTCAAAAATAATGATATACAGTTTGTTAAGTTTTGTTAAGATCTATTAAATATATTAACCATCAATATTATTATAAGATTTTGAATATATGTGAACCCACAAGCAGACCGTCATTACATGAAGAATAAACGTTTTATCTTTTCCAAAGAAACTATGTTATACTATGCTTTAAACTGATTCAAACTCAAATTTTCTGGAATAATTCACATTTTTTTTCATACTTTGGTATTGATGAATTCATTTTGATATTTGATTCAGTTTGATGAAGCATTTAATCGTGCTAAAGTTTTTACTTTAATTGCTTTATTTCTTACGTTATTTCACTGAACCTACATCAGTGCCAGAAAGAAAACCTCATAAATATCATTTGCTTTGTTGAAAATAGCAGTTGATTGTTTTATATAATTTCTGATTGAAATACTGTGAGATATTTATTTGCTCTCCTAATAAATTAAGACGCAATTATTAAGATATAGTGGGGGTAGTTTTCTCAGTAGAATGAATGTAAGCGAACTTTTGGACCCTATAGTTGGATGCAGGTCTGAACACGTCAGTTGCCTTCGCGCTTCGACTGACAGAACAGAACAAAATTACGTCTCATCATGCTAAGGTATGCCTATTTGTTCATAGATCATGTCCTATGATATTATTGTTTATCATTTTATTTATACATACCTCCACATACATTGAAAATAATATTTTATGTACTATACCTGTATTAAAAGTTAAATAGAAGTTACTTTACTTCATTTTGATCCATCAATATCAAACAAAAAAGTATTGGTTCATGTAAATTTTAGTGTAAAAGTATTTATAAAGCTAATCTAAAATAATTTGTTTGCAATACTTAAATAAAATTGTTTACAATGAAATTAACAATGCATAATTTAATATTTTGGTCCAGTTGTTTTATATTATTTTACTAAGCAAAGGTAATGAGCTAGTTTAACCCTTTAACACATTCCATGTTCTTTTTAACTACTCACTAATTAGTGTTTCACTTCTATTAATTATGATTTGTAAATATGTTTTTGAAATTTACCTATTTAGAATGTAGATCTATAGGACTGTAGATTGTGGACCGTAGTGTGTACACAAGCATTCGATACAATAATACCTTCTTCCCATATACAATATTAGACCTAGAGAATCTGATAATGTATATCCCCTTTAAAAACATGATTTAGAATTTTTATCCCTGAATAGAACTTTTTAATTTCCTATAAGTAAAATATAGTGTTCGTGAAAAAATTCGATCTCGAGATTTTGACGCAATTAAATGCATGTTAGCATTGCTTGTTACCATGCAACGGTCGAGAATTTTTGATGAATCAACTTGATATTTTACATAATAATGGGCCCCTTTTTGTAGATGATCCCTATCGTTTGGGAAGAATAATGCATGACAGGAAAGTCACTTTTTTTGCCAAAAACCGGTTTTTAGAAAAAAATGTTTTCTTCTAAAACAGCTAATTCTAGAGTTTTTAAAGTTTGGCATTATCTTTAAAGTTACAAACTCAATAAATGAAACATATATTCAAATTTTTAAAACAAGGAAAAATATTTCTTTTTAATTAAATGTAAAAATTTTGACTTATAATTCAATCTCAATGCTTGTGAGAGCAATACAAGTCATACCATTTGACGGATCAAAAGAAACTATAACTAGAAATAGAACATTATATGGAAAATGAGTAGAGATAATTTTTTTTAAAATTACATTCTTCAAAGGAGCCATACAGTACTATTTCTGTTTTCAGAAAATGTTCTTTTTGACGCTAAATGGCTCATTAAAAAATCATGAAAATTTAACAAAAAAATGGAACACAAAATTAGCAATTTATAAAAAAAATTTCTGAAATTTCAATCAGAGCAAAGAGCAGATGAGCCATGAAAACTCTTTGTTTATCCTAGACTAAGGGATCACCTGCTATACTTGTCGAATTTTTCATATTTTTTTACATTGTTTACATTTACTTAAAAATTTTTTGAGCGAATCCTCTGAGATAAAATTGATGTTTATAATAAAAAAAAAAAAAATAATTTATCGACTTATATGAGATATAAGAAGAATAATATTTTTATGTGTATAAAAATCACCAGCAATAAACATAAATAAATTTTCTTTGTCTTCCATTGTATGATGGATTTGTCTTATAAAATGCTTTAATAAATCTATATATTGCACTCTTGAGCAAAACTTAATATCAGTTATAGTTACTTTATCTTTTTGAATTGTATTGGCTTTCCATGATATTGAAATGTGACGAATTGTCCCTTTCCTCAAAAAGAGGAGTTATGTTTGTTGACAAATATCCAGCTTTTTCAATATTCTAGTCTAATAGTTCTTATTTATTATTTTTAAAAGGGATAATAATGATATTAACTGAGCTGAAGTTAAAATTATTACGTATGAAAATAGATGTTAATACCATATGTCAAATAAGAAATATTATTGAATCATAATTAATTTTATTTAACAGATTTATAATATAAATAAATATGGTTAATTTAAATTAGAGTCAGTATTATCAGGAGTAATAGTCTTATCTACCAGGTTGATAGTTAAGAGATAATGTTTTACTTATTTCTTCCTGAACTCTTTTTCTACCTGTTTTCCACAATTTTTTTCTTCTTTTTTAACCTTTTATATCTTTAAATTAACACACCTGCTTCCCTCTTTTTTCAATACCACAGTGGATGTTTTATTTTTTCATGTATCAATATGAGTGGGACCAATTGTTTTTGCTGAGATATCATAGCCTCATTGCTGAACTTTTTACTGTGGTTTAGATGTTGATATTTATTTCACTTGTGTAACATGTTATCTTATATAAATAGATTTTTGCAAAAATCATTTAATAAATTGTTGTATTCTTAGGTTGTTCAATCAGTTATTACGTGGTATTTACTCATTGTAGGGTAAAAAGATACTGAACTGGTCTCCACATATAACATTTTAATCGTATAATACGTAAACAACGCGTTTCGAACACGTAGTGTTCTTCTTTAGGCATTAACTAAAAATACAATGTCATCAAAGAGTTATCTATAGTACAAAGTAAATTTAGTGCAAAATAAAAATAAAATAAGGAAGAGAGTATTTTATTTTATTTTATTTTTATTTTGTTCTATGTTTACTTTGTACTATAAATAACTATCTGATGACATTTTATTTTTTAGTTAATGCCAGAAGAAGAACACTACGTGTTCGAAACTTGTTGTTTATACGATTAAATTTTTGTATTTGGACCCCATTTCATTAGCTTTTTACCCTACAATTGTAGTATTATGAGAAATACTTATGCTGTTTAGTAGTAATACTGGCGGCTGATAGTTCAAGTGGATTTAAACTTGTTGTAATTAAATAAAGTTTCTAGCCTAAACATGGCCACACAGCTGAAATATTCTGCTAATACTATGAGTTTGTTGAGAAGTTTTAGTTTAATTAATAAACCTATTAGTCGTTGATTTTCAATGTTAATCATCAATTATTAAATAAGTTAAAATTAATTCAACGAGGTTCTTTATTATTATATTGTGACCGATATAGACAGTTAAAGATAATGATGGAGAGTGATTTGGTAGAATTCCAATAAAAACTATGTATAAATACTTTAACCTGACTTCAAAAGAGAGTAAAAAAGGGTGATAGAAGGATGAACAGAGTGGGGAAAGGAGAAAAATTAACCTTATGGAAAAAGAGAGGAACAAAGAAAAACGATATGGGGAAAATGAGGGTGAGAGGAAGAGAAGAAATAAAAGAAACCTAACCAACTCATTTAATTAGAACTCCAGAGAAGGCAAGAGTGATTCTGTGTGTGTGTGTGAGTGTGTGAGTGTGAGTGTGTGTGTGTGTGAGTGTGAGTGTGTGTGTGTGTGTGTGTGTGTGAGAGAGAGAGAGAGAGAGGAGAGAGAGAGAGAGAGAGAGAGAGAGAGAGAGAGGATGAGTGAGATTTTAGAGAGTATGAGGGAAAAGAAGTAAAAAGAAAAGGAGAGAGATGGAGTGATAAAGTTGTAGAATTTAAATAAATTCTAAACCAAAATTCTTCTCAATTAATGCTAAATTTTATGATTTATGAATTGTATCTGCTGCGGAGTTTATCGGCCACTTCTCTGAGATATTACCATCCATTGCATATTAAACTGATATGGTAATTCAATAGAATTATAATCGTCACTAATTAATGCCTCTAAAAGTCACTGAATTGAGATTAGCGATCGTTGCAGAAACAATAAAATAGAATCAGTTGTTTAAAATGTGTTTGGAGTATACTAACCAGTTTTTAAAGTTAAAATATACTAATAATTTGTTCTATTTAGATAGGATTTCATATTAAGATAATATTGAAGTTTAAATGGATATGAACTTAAGGTATTTTGAAATACAAATAGGATATAGGTTAAATGGGTCATTAAAGAAAACCTTTGACTGTAGATCCAGAGAAGGAGATGGTTTTATACACAACTTTTAATACCTTCTACAATGACTTTGCAAACTAGGGGAAAATTTTAGAAAGCAGGGTTTAAGGGACACTTTTATTGCATTAATAACAGCAACTTCTTCAAGTTTTGCAACTGATACTTGTAATGTTAATTATCTTTTCCACTCTAATAATGTAAATATTTTACATAATTATAAATTTACAAGGTATAAGGTAACAATTGCTTTTATCATCTCACGTAGCCATGTTTATATACGAACAGACACAACATTGTTATGCAATCATAGTGGTAGTATCCGACTGCAACATTTGGTATCCGATCTGGATTTCCTACCTTTATGGTGTTATTAACATGAGCCAGTCCACTTCCAGCTTGAGTACAATCAAGAAGACTTTCTGCTAATAATTCTAATAGTTTAATAATTATTTTCTATAGTTTTCTATAATTTTTTTTAACATCTTCAGTTTACTTTCCATTACTTTTATATGTCATATATCTTTTAATATATCTTAAAAATAATTGCTCATTGATTTCAGTCTTTATTGATTTTTTAACTGAAAATTATCCCACTTATTTTTTTGAAAATACCAGAACAATTTTTTAATTATAGTTGCTAATACAGTTGCAAATCACTAAAGTTATTTAAAGTATTCACATTTTTAGTTACTAAATAACCAGTTTATTAGTAACTAATATTAAATGTTTTCTATAAAACGGTTTTTGGCAAAAAAAGTAACTTTCCCATCATGCATAATTCTTCCCAAACAATAGGGATCTTCGTCTTTATGGGGCCGATTTTTGTGTAAAATATCAACTTGATCCATCAAAGATTCTGGACCGTAGCGTTGTTACAAGCAATGCTAACACACTAACCCACCCACCCACCCACCCACCCACCCACACACAGATATCATCGAAAAAACTTCATAAAACGACTTCTGGGACCTCAAAACATGTAATTCCGTCAAAATCTCGAGATCGAATTTTTTCACGATCACTATACTTTACTTATAGTAAAGTAATAATATAACAGTAAAACAATGACTATGATTAATTTAATTTTGAACAATGCTTGTATGATGTTATGAAGGAATAGTATGTCATGTTCGTTCGGAAGCAATAACTATGAGGAAATGTTAACAGTGAGACAGGTAGGTAATCAAGGAAGGATATAGGACAGCTGGGAGAGATAGTCCTTCAATAAGGGATTACAGCGACTGCATAACGTTTGAATTCAATTCCGAGTATTGAGAAAACGTCATTCAATATAGCAAATTGATTTAGTCGTAGTTCAAGAAAAAAGTTAATGAAGATGTAAAGTTAAAATAGTTCGATTGTAATTCTATTTTTAGTTTTGAATTTATGAGAACTTATTTTAGGTTTGATTGGTAACCAATAATACCAAGTGGCTGAAATGAGAATGACTCTAACATCACTTACCATCAGGAAAGCTTTACCACTGTCTAAATATACCTGTTTCATTGCTGTTCTATCTACAAGTATAGAATCTACTTGCACTTCAACAATTTTTAACAAATGCAAATCTTTTATTGATTTTTATTTTCAATTTTATAGAACATCTGTACTATTACTTTCTATTTATCCTGAATATTTATAAAAAAATAATGTTTCCGAAAAATGTGTTAATAATTCCACTGAGAATTATTTCTCATTATATTTTTATTATAATATATTTGTTCACAATAGCTACACTGACAAATTTTATTTTTCTAATTCAAAAGCGTTTGAATTCGTTAAGCGTTAACATTGTTTACATAATTAATACAGACAGGAAAAATAAATTTAAAAACTTTGTCCAAAAATTGATATTTAAAGGCAGACATTCTAAAAATGAAAGTTTTTAAATTCGAAAAGTTAGTCCAAATAAAGCATGTAGCAATATGTAAGATTTTTTTTTATAAATGTGTATTCGATTTGAATGACAAGCGAAAGTTAACATGTTATCAATTATTTCTCAGTAAATGCCATTGTATTCTATTTTAATTTGAATAATTCAAATTTTAAATAAGTGTTAAACACAATATTCGTACGAAAACTCTCAGAAACAAAGTAAAATTGCATACTGTAGAAGTATAGTGTCACCATTTATGCAAAATATTCCTATATAGTAATCTTATATACACAATATATATATATATAAGGTATTGTTTTCTTGACCACAATTACAAATAAACACTTTTTCTTCTTCTTTGAGTTTGGTCAGGGTTAATATATAGGGAATCACCTTTTCGCCAACGTTTCGTCTTTATTATAAGATATCCTCAGGCTATAAACTAACAAAAAACAATGAAAATTTGTCATATCTACTTTACACTGATCATAAAAAATTCAAAAAAAATTACTCAAGACTAGCTTCTAATACCGATACTAGTATTTCTGTATTAGAAGCAAGCCTTGATTAAGTAAGTGTTTTCAATTTTGTATGATGAATATAAAGTAGATATGGCAAATGTCCATTGTTTTTTGTTAATTTATGGCTCTGAGGATGTCTTATAATAAAGACGAAACGTTGGCGAAAAGGTGATTCCATATATTAACCCTGATCAAACTCCAAAAAGAAGAAAAAGTGTTTATAAAAATATATATATTGAGGATGTTTTATACATTGTGATATAGTGGGATGATTTTATGAGGAACGATTCATAAAAAAATCACAAAGTTTTGAATAGATCTATACCAAACTTAAATGTTTGAACTGCATAAAAAAACTTTAAGAGTTAAAGGAAATTAAATGTAATATTAGCATAAATTAACTGAAATTAACAAGAGGAGCTTTACAGTTTACGTCCAAACCATGAACAACCCTAATGTCATCAAAGAAGACGCAAATTAAGTATATTTTAATACCTTTGTAGTTATTTTATAATATTTACGCCAGTTTATCAAAATGTAACAAATAGCTGCAAATAATCTTTAAAAGTAAGACATTTTTATATTATTAAAAGAAGGCTAAAATATTTTTTAAAGATATTCCAAGAAATGATTTGAATATCATTTTAGTGAAATTAAAACTATTTTGAAATTCATACATAATCATATTTTCAATTAAATGGTGATCAATACACAAAGACGTATGCGAACACACACTGACATAGGAGTCTTGTGATGAGAATATTAATAATGATTTTAAAGAACTGAATTGTTAAAACCTGATGAGGCGAAAAATATATTTTGTTGACTATTTGTGTACCGTACTTATTGCAATGTAAAGTATCACTCTGTTTTTATCCAAATAACCGATTTTAAACTTATTATGTACCTATGTTAAGGTTCAGTAAGTTACTTGCTAATAAATATATATATATAACCTGCATTTTCGATATTGAACAAGTTTTTCCCTCAGGTTGAAGATATACACGTACTTTTAGTATCCAGTATTAGAATCTATGATACTCAATGGTAACACTTCCATTTTACGATTGCATGTATAACTTAAAAAAAAAACAAAAATATTTTGGTTTAATTATTACCTCTCCTGGAAGCAATATGTTCAACTCTCATTATTATTTTACTATGTACGAAATATGATAGTTTAGAATAAAATATATCATTAATTTTAAAAGATTTATCAAAAATAATTAAATATATCATTAAAAGGAAAGCACACGATCAATAAACTACAAAAAGTTAAAAATTTTGAAAATCCTATTGTTGAAGGTTCCATATACTTCATGTTCTTTACAGACCTATTATGCCAATTATTCAGTCAATTCATTTTTTAATCTGAATGGTTTAATTCAAAAAGTTGTTGATTGATTTTAATAAACCCCGTTAGAAATCATAAAGAAAAAGTAATCATAAATTTTAGTTTGATTTTGCGGAATTTAATAATTCAACCATCAATTCGAAATGGAATAATTCAAATCAATGATTTAATTTGAGAGTTGATTCTTTTTACATTTATTCATTTAACTGCGTTCTCATTCTCAGGTAAATATTTACAACCTTTTTTGAAATGTTAATATTTGGAATATGATTGATAAGAAAAAAAGGATTCAAGAAATTTTATCCGAAATTGTATTTTAGGATAAATCTTGTGATTCGTCGAAAAAGTATGTTAATTCCATGTATTATCCTCGTGGTACCTAATACTAAAATTAATGCTAATCATAACTTAAAACGGACAGTACATCATTCATTGAATGCTATGTAGAATTGAAAATAATAATAATAATAATAATATTAAATTAAAACTCGTAATGTGTAAAAGAAATATTTCATCATAGAAGTAGGATATTACCTGAAATATCCTAAATTATATTTCGGGATAAAACTGTGATGTATCAAAGCATTAATTTAATGTGCTGACATTTTTCTGGCAAATTATGAGAATATCACAGTATAATTCAAGGGTATATAATCCTGTGCATGCGTATTATTGGTGCCACATAGGTTTGTAAATAAGATATTATTACATCATTAGTTGTGCAATCCGTAATTGTGTGGTATTTACTCATTCTGAGGTAAAATGGATAAACCAACAAAAGTCTCCACACAAATGAAGTTTTATTCAACGCGTTTCGAACACTTTGTGTTCATCATCAGGAAGATACAGGAAGACATCCTTGGGTATGTCTTGAATTCTCTTAATTGAATTTTATTATTTCATTCTAATTTTTGTAACTAATTAGATATAATTTGTATTATAGTGTCTTCCTGATGATAACACAAAGTGTTCGAAACGCGTTGAATAAAACTTCATTTGTGTGGAGACTTTTGTTGGTTTATCCATTTTACCTCAGAAGAAGATATTATTATTAACTGTCATAGCTCGTCTATCCCTGGTAGAGTCATCCGACCGGTTTCGTAATGGCTGCATCATCAATAGGGACAAACGTTACCTTCCAAAATCACGGATATAAATACTCTATTTTACACAATGGTACCAATACATGCCTAAATTTTCTACTTAGTAGTTTTATTTAATTTTTTTAAAAGTATAAAAAGAAATTAAATAAAGCCATTAAGTAGGAAATTTAGACATGTATTGGTACCATTGTGTAAAATAGGTATTTATAGCCGTCATTTTGGAAGGTAACGTTAGTCTCATTGATGATGCAACCATTGCAAAACCGGTCGGACGACACCACCAGCGATAGACGAGGTATGACAGGATAATAATAATATCTATGCTATATTTTAGCACAGAACCCGCATTTTTTATTAGATTTTATTCTCCTTAACTTACCCTCCTATAAGTACCGTTCATTGTTAAGATACCACAAGGGATGAACCAGCCTTTCTTCTGAAAGCTTTAATGAGCAGGAGTATAACTTTATGAACAATAACCTTAATCACCCTAATTTAATGTTTTAGTTCCTCATAATACTTTTCAATTGAACTGAACAGATATATACTAATTATGAAAATTTAATAAAACAATATAATTTAAATGATCATGATTTATGGGATGAAAATGACTTACATTTTCGGATCAAGCGACTTCAGAGTAGTCTAGTGGTAAACGTGCTTACCTCTGTAAGCGGCTTTCAAGTCAAGTAATCAAGCAATCCGGCCAGACTTGGGTATGGAGCTCTGTGAGTTACTTTGTTTTTATGAAAGAAACGTTAATAAATCGCTCTACTGCCAGTTAGGTTAGGTTAGGTTGCAGTGGCAGTCCCACAAGGGAACACACGTAGGCCAAGCATTGGTCCTTTGTGATACCACACAATGAAGATTGATTCTACAGTGGGAGTCCTAAATTTTTCCTAACTCAAATGTATTTAGAGTAGGGATCTTTAACGAGTACCTGACATCGTACAGGCTCGGGACCGACGGTTTAACGTCCTTCTCCGAGGGACGACGTGCTCAGATTTATTCACCTCCCGCATGAATAAATCGAGGGCTAGGTCAGGATTGAACCCCGGTCCTATCAGTTCAGAGGCGAGCACGTAACTACTGAGCTAGCCTGGCCCCTATCTACTGCCAGTTACTTATTAAATTTTTTCAGACAAAAGTTAAGATTTCTGATATAATACGAAACAGGTGGTATCAATTTCGGGTGATTAATATTACATTGGGCATGAGATATCATTACTCTACTTACCTTATTAATAGAATATAAATGAAAACGTTTGATGCGCAATGACTCAATAAAATAAAAACAGCTTTGTATCTTTAATACAGAACCAATTTAGCCGCAAGAAAAATATTATTCAGTTTAATGAAAAACCAAACAAATAAAGTGTGACAATTTCTTATTTTTGTTCAAAGATAAATAAACAATATTAGTTAGCCTCAAGGGTTGAAAATACTGGAAAGAAATTAGCACTTTTTTATCTGAATATTTTTTTTATTGAGGTGAAAATCATTTGATCTGACAAAAAAAAAAAAAGAATTTAAATCCCACCAACTGAGTTCTTATCAAGAAATATTTTACTAAACCCTTTTTCTTTTTCCTGGTAAATTGTTATTGTATTTTCCAAGATTGAACATTTTTGTTGATTATTGCTTTTTTCTTTGCTAGATTCTTACTGTTTGTTTTATATTTCGTTAAATAATAATTCGGTTTACTGCGTTTTGAAACAATATGTTTCAATATTAATACCGATAAAATGTGTGGAAGGATTGGTAAAACCGTAATTTTGTGGTTTTCGCACTAAGACCTGTACATCCTATTATACTAATTATATTCTCCAACCACAGTATCTATCTTGGTCACTCTATTAATATTGCCTCGTTTATATTGGTTTTGTCTGATAGACAGCTAAAATTATCTCTTTCGTCAAATCTTCAAACGGGTTACTTATAAATTTTATACCCTAGAGCAGGGGTTCTCAACCTTTGTTTGCTTGTGGACCCCCTAAAAGCTACTTGTGGACCCCTTAAAAGCTACTTGTGGAACCCCACTCCCCCCGGATAGTTAAAAAACATAATTATACAAATTTATAAATAAATATTTGTTTTTAGGTAAATGAATATCGTTAATTATGAAATAATTTCATTACATCTATAACGCATGCCGAAATACAAACATGTTTTTAAAACAATAACAAAATATTTCTTTATTAATATTTTATAAAGTACCCTGAAATAAATTGTAACAGAATCAATTTTGAATGTACCATAAAGAGAAGTGCAATAGAAAATTTTAAAACATTGGAACATTTTAACAAACTGACGAGGATATTAGGTCTTATATTTTAATTATGTGTGAATATTGCACGGGCAAAGCTTACTACGCTTTGATTTATTTTTGGTTTGCTGATGAATTCATTTAAACTTAACATGAAGCCCTAACCACGTGTCATGGACCTTCAGAATACTACTTTCCTCATGGACCCCCAGTAATCCTCTGTGGACCCCTGGGGGTCCATGTGGACCACGTTGAGAACCACTGCCCTAGAGGTTAAAAACTGAAATTGTCTCTCTACTTCTCCTTTTTTCTTTTATAAGTTAATATGAGATTATATGGAGAATATTTTTACATAGTGTTTTAGAGTAAATAGTGCTATTAGGCTTAATGTGCCATATTTTTATTTTAGAGTTACCATTATACCTGTAAGTCATTGAGTTGAATTTAAAACATAGTCATTAGAGAAATTTTTAACGAGTACCTGACACCAAACAAGCTCAAAGCTGACGGTTTAACGTTATCTTCAGATTTATTCACCTCTTATGTAAATAAATCGAGGACCAAGTAGGTATCGAACACTGGATCTACCTGTTCAGAGGCAAGCATATTAACCATGAGCTAACCTGGCCCTTGTATATAAAGAAAGGATACAAGGAGTTCAATTCTCAATACTAGTGTGCCATACTAGACCATATATGGGTCAAACAGTACATCATACTAGGACAACCATGGTCAAGAGGGTGTTTATACATCAAACAATCATCATGTGGAATGAGATACTTTGGATTTGATCTTGTAAAGCCTTGCTCCAGGTTCATGAAATAAGGTTTCTACAATTGACTTTTCTTTACAAAATCATCCTCTATTCATATTCAATAAATTAATTCAAATCTATAATTAAAACTAATACACTGTATGACGATGACGAGGCGAGCATGTTAACCACTGAACTAACCTGGCCCCTGTATATAAAGTATGTGATACAAGGAATTCAATTCTCAGTACTAGTATGCCATACTAGATCATAAATGTGTCAATGGAAAACATCATACTAGGACATACCATGGACGACAGGGTGTTTGTACATCAAGCAAACATCGTCCAGCACTAGCTGATGTTATGATATTATGTCCTACATTTTTCCATCCTTCAATTAACTGGAATGAAGTACTTTGTACTTGTAAAGCTTTGCCCCACGTTCATGAAATAAGGCCTCTACAATGAAAATTTGTTCACAAAATCATCTTCTACTCACTTTAAAAAATTAAATCATTTCTATGATTAAAACTAGTACATTGTATGACAATTGACTCTGAGAGCCATTCTATGAATTAACAACTATGGCGAAATCAACAAAAGTGGAGTAATATAAGTAATATAATGACCACAGCCCAGATTACCTCGATACTTGCAAAGCCCCTCTCAGAGCACTACAGGCTGATCCTAACCGAGTTAGGATCGAGTTAGGATCTTCACAGATCTACCCATTATCCTATTTAATAACAATGGCTACTTATACATAATAATTGTTACTCTTGTTGTTTCTAACTGAATTAACCACTTGTACTTTCTAGTTATACTTAGGAATAAAATATATTTTGGAAGTCGCAAAAACAAATGATGAATTTCAGTATATAATGAAGTTTTATACATTCATTGTTAATTTACTCGAAGTAAATTATAATGATAATAAAAAAAATATTTTAGCTGTTTTGTAATTTTCTGATATTGACATTACTTCTATCTGTTCAAGTTTTATCGTATTAATTACTATTAGCACTAGTAAAACAACCAGCATTAGTTGGTATTATGTTTCATTAGCGGTATCTCTTTTCTTCTCTACAGGGTGAATAAAAAATAATATTCGACTTTAACTTTTTGTGTTTTTAATGTTGGTATATCTGTGTAGTTGAGTATCTGAGTTAATTTCGATTAAACTAGAATTTGGTATTATGAAACTTTCAAACGAGCATAATTTATGCATATACACATAAAATTGTCAATGAATTTATCTCTATATGATAATTAAAATATAAATATAATAATTAATATAAATATAATTTAAAATATAATATTCTTAACAATTACTATTAATTAACTCACAGTTTTTAGTTTCTCTTATTAATGTTCTCTGCAGCATAAAGATAAGTAATGAAATGAAAAATTTAAAACAAACAACAACATTTAAAAACAACAAACAGTGTTACTGTTAGTTTCACAAATTTGTTTTAATTAGTTTCACAGACTAAAACATGCTTACATTACTATTTAAATAATAAAAAATAATGAACATTTAAATATCTAAATATAGTGAATATATAAATATTATTGAACCCTTATTTTCATGGCCTTTCTTCTTTTTACATATCCAGACTTGTTTTTTTTGAGATTTAGCTAATACCTTTTAAAAAAGAAAAACTATTGAAAAATTTTCTTCTAAGAAAATAAAGTATATAAATAACTAACAATATATGATATCTGTGTTATAGCATCTAGTAAAAGAGCTTCAGATTGGATATATAACTAAAAATACAGAATTATTAAATGAATAGAAAAAGTTGGTTGAAGAATAATTTAAAATATCTTGTCAAATCAAATCCATTCAATTGTTTAGACTTGGGGAAAAGCGATTGTTGATTTAAGATAAATTGGAAATGGTTTTCTTAGGAACGGAAGGGTCTTGGCCAAACATGGGTCACATCATTCTAAGATAAATGTAGATTTTGAGTTGTAGATACGACATGAACTAAAAAAATCTTCAAAAAAAAATGCAATGAACTGAACAGTGTAGTCCCAAATAAATTGAGATTGATATCTTAAAAGAAGGGAAATATTTCTACAAGCATATGTAAACTGGCCCTTGTCATCGGATGTATAATTTAATAAGTTCTTTATGTAGGGATGAAATCATTACCAATACATGTGTTGGTATTACATATGGTATAGTTCAGAGATCCTTACATTTATGAGTTATGCAATAATTTATTGTGTGATATTTACTCATGATTAGAATAAAGGAAGAAACATATAAGTCTTCACACAAAAGATTTTGTGATGCCATTTTGATAATATTTCACCAGAGAGTTCACCGATAGTACAACAAACAATTAAAGTTTCAATATGAAATGATATTCAGATAACCTTGTTATTATAAGAAGAGAAATTATTCACGGTACTGTACTGCTTTTGGGCTAATGAGTAGTGCTCTCCAAAGCGGCAAAAGATAGGTAAAGAAAAAGTTGTGAAAATAAATATATAAATTCAACTGATACATATCTCAAGAACAGGAAAGTGGATTTAAAGACCTTTTCATTAAAAATACTAAACCAGAGCTGTGATATATACTGAAATATTTTGTAATCTTTTTAGATGAAATATTAAACCGGAAAAGTCATGAAACAGATACATTAGTTATGCCAATTTTTTTCAAATTTATAAAAATATTTGTATTTAATGAACAATCATTTTCATGGCCTTTCTTCTTTTTATATATCCAGACTTGTGTTTTATGAGATTTAGCTAATACCTATTAAAAAAAGAAAAACTATTGAAAATTTTCTCCTAAGAAAATGAAGCATATTAATAGGTAATATTATATGATATCTGTGTTATGGTATCTAGTAAAAGAGCTTTAGGAACTCTTAAAATTATAGCAATCTGACTAGAATATAAGAATTATATGCATCATTTAGCAGGCTTCAGTTAAATAGTGAAAGTGCAAATATTGATACTCTTTACATAAAAACTATCATGAAGCTAATGGTTTTGACATATCAAGTTAAAATAAGAACTCATAGAGTGAGTTACTGAGATTATATTGTATAACTACTCGTAGACTACCCATGACCCTTTGTGTCACTCAGAATTTATAACAATAGATGCTGAAATTAATTCACTGAAGATGATTGACAGAGATAATTTTAATTGTTTCTTCTTGTTATTAAGGCACGGAAACAGATTCTTATATGGCCCAAGCTTTTGATATAGTATTATTAACATTATTCAAGCTATATACACAGTAAGTATATTTAACAAAATAAAAATCATTCATTTTATCATATAAATAAATAAAATATCAATTCAAGTTATGCACATTGACATATATTTAAAACAAATAAAACTTGTAAATTGAAATATTCAATTTATTAACCTAACATAAAATAATATTAATGAGAGGAATGTGTCTTTATAATATTACCTTAAAATATTTGTATTCATCTGACAGTTGTGTTCAAGTTTGTATCTAAAATTATTTATTTTTGACTTCTAATGTAGTAGTTGCATTTATATATAATAAATTGTTGCATTTATTTATAATACATTTCCACTACTATCATCAGCGAGCACGCAAGCCTCTGGGCTACTCTGGCTCTATGCCTTAATTTTATTACTAGTGTTTATATTTTGCAAATTTTAAATTGAATTGTTTTTGTTACATTTATATATAATACATTTTTACTACTGAATAGGCAACCATGCAAGCGACTGGCTACTCTGGATCCATGCCTTTACTTTATTACCATTGTTTATATTATTCAAATTTTAAATTTAAAATTTTTTTTGTTATATTTATTTTTAAAATATTTGTGCTACTGTCATCGGTGAGCACGCAAGTCAGTGGGCTAGTCTGGCTCCATGACTTTGGTTTATCACCAGTGTTTATATTACACAAATTTAGATAAAAAGAAATGTTTGTTACATTTTACATAATACATTTGCTCTACTGTCATCGGCGAGCACGCAAGACACTTGCTACCCTGGCTCAATTTTCTTTTATTTAACATTATTCAGGTAATAAATAATATATATTTAATTTCAGGTCACTATCTTTACGAAAAATAGATGAATAAACAAACAAACTCACGAACTGTATATATATAGATAATATAGTTTTGATGTGTATTTTACTATCTTGCATCAATTTTGTTATATGGTACTGTGAATTCGACAATTTCAGGGTTTGAACTCATTGTTAAATATGCTGTGCCGTATTTGGGCGTTTTTGCATGGAATTAGTGGTTTATGGAGGAAACGCTTAACGCCTTACCAGATCCTCTGTAATCCTGCCAGTAAAGAGAAAGCTGGGACTAGTAAATGCAAGGGGATTAGGAAGCAGCTTTTAAAGACCCATATAAAGCGAAACCTCACTGGCAAGCATTTATTCAAAAGTAATTAAACGCATTTATATCTTCGTAAAACTAGTTCAAACTTGCATTAAATCTATCTTTAGATGGCAACGAACTTTTCTTTCTATACATTCAAAATTTGAATGCTTATTAATATTATACTGATTGTTAAATTGAAATATTCATTCGATCCTATTGATAAACTATATTCATGAATAAAATGAAATGAAAATATAAATAAAGGGAAATTATCTGTGGTTTTTTTGGATCTTGGTGTCTAAATTGATAGAAGAGTAGCACTAAAGGACAATATCTCTGGCAATTTAGGGAAGACCCCTGGAGCCAAATGTCACATTCACTACCTATTAGGTTTCTTCTGTCTCTATTTCCCGACTAAAATCAGCCTGTATAAGCCATTGTTAAGGCAAATCCTCACGTATTTTCATAACTTATAAAGGCTTCTTCTTTCTAACCTCTATAACCAGGAGTGCGTTCTGAATTTCCACTGAATATTCTAGACTTCTCTGCCCAATGTCCTCTATTTCCAGTTTATCACATCTAGTTGTTTACAATATCTTGAATATATCTGACCAACGTCTTCGAGGTCTTCCTTTTCTTCTTAAGTCTTTTCTTTGTTATAAATGCATTGTTATTATTAGAATACCTAGCAAACATTCAATTTCAAATATATTTTTATTTATGAATGCCATAACTATTTCTAGTAGAAGTTATTTATATATCTCTAATCATGTATTTTTTTACTTTTCAGATATTAAATCAAAAGAAGATGGAAACAAATATAATAACTTTGGAAAATTTTACCGATCCTTTGAGTGAGAGTTTCATAAAGGTAACGACAATTTATTAAAATATTTTTTTATTTGTTATATATGTATAATTTTTTAATTCTTTATAGAACCTGTTGGGACTAATAAAAAAAATTGGATGTAAAATTAATGCAAGTTTTTGTAACAGTGCAGTGGTTAATCAATTCTATAGTTACATCTTATTTCAAATATACAAATTTTTCACTGTCCCTGTTTTAATCGATTTTGGAATATTTTATAGTTACATAGTGAAAAAAAGTTTGCTGTTGTCTATGAAGAAACGTGCAATAAATTTTTAATTTTTAATATTGAATGGTAGCAAGACTGAGACAAAAAGAGCATCTATGCTATAGAGTTAGAATAAGCAGTTGGGATGTTAGTTATTTATGCAATTTCGAAGCGTAGATTTGGAACATATTTTCCCATATCACCTAATACCATTATCGGATTTTCAACAAAGTGGACGTCGCAGTTGTCAAATATGTTTCATTATTAAACCCAGTCATTCTTTCTATTTCCTTTTCAATCAGATATTGATTTCACTGCTACAAGAGTGAAGTGCATTTCATAAATTAAGCATATAAAATATATATATTTGAAGCATGGTACTGCAAACTTCAAGTGCTATATGCTTCAGTTTTATTGACTGCTTTACTTCTTTAATCAGATTATTATTTCCAACACTCATATTAGAAAAGTGTTTTATAAAGATCATGTATTAAACCCTTTCTTGTCAGGTCATCTTTGTTGGTCTATATTTATCGTAAAGGCTTCTTAAATAGTTCATAACTTTTATTAATTTCCTTTAATTAATTTAGTTTTGATTCTCCAATGCTTATTACTAAATTCAATACTATAGTTTTCTTTATAAGGTCCTTTTCCTTTATTGTATCTTCATATTTAGGCTTATTCCCATCATTGAACTGATTTTCTCTTTCTCTCTCCTTGCTTAAAATGATCACAATTATTCTAACAGACAGCCGATGTTTAAAGCAAAATAAGAAGGAATGTGTAATAGAAACTTTAAAAAGTTTAATAAACTTTTTATATAACCTGTTCCTTTTTCATAAAAAAATTATAATAAACCTATAAAATATGAGATTATATCTATGAAATATATTAAAAAAATTGATTACTAAATAAATTGAGTTTATATAATAATAATGAGAATTAATATTCATAAAACAGCTAGAAGGAAGAACATTGAAAATAATATTAATATAATGGAATTTAAAGTATTTTTCATGTTTTGAAGAAATTTGGTTTAACTTTGTTATATTGTCTGTTTAACTTGTTTAAGCATTCTGCTGAAGTCCTTGTCAAGTGAAGAGCATAAAATAGGTGAAGTTATTTTTAAAGAACAGTGCCTGTGGAGCGAGCTTCGTTGTGTTGGAAATTCCGATAAGAACAACCCTGCTATCCTTTACTTACTCCCTTTCCACATGTGACGAGTCCTTTCATTATTCCATTCTGCAAAATACTTCTTTTGTCTTTTACATTTAGATGGATGCTACATTCATCTCTCTTATAGATCAGCATTTCTTTTTAGTGTTTTATTAACATAATACATAATTATATTACTATTTTCTATCTTTTGCCCATTTCAATATAAAACAAAATAAATTTCTACTATATAAATCTTGGAATAAATGGCACTAAAAAAAAAACAATTGTTAGATTTCCTAATCAATGGTGGAAACATCAAAAATATTTACAAACATTTTACTCATTAGTTCGTATTTCTCTTCAATTTGTTTTATAACAAAAATCATGAAAGATTATATCAAACATTTTAAATGTTTGATGTAATCTATTACTGCTTATTTTTAAAATATATCTTGTAAGAGATATATATATATAAAGAGATATATGTCAAAATCTCAATTTTTACATTATACATATAAACGATGCATGGTTTATATGTATAACTTTTTTTACATATAAAAGGTTATACATCGATAAAAAGATTTCACATAAACACGTGAAATAACAATCAATGATCAAACCACAATAAGAAAAAGGGGAAAAAAAGACTAAGATCTTTCAACCGTAACAAGCGGTCTTCGTCAGAGTCAAAAACCCAATTCAACCCAAGATCTTAGTCTTGTTTTCCTATTTTCTTATTGTGGTTTGATCATAAAAGGTTATGTATTTTATAAAAAAATAAAAAATACATAATCTTTTTATGTATCTACCGTATAATGTCTTATTCATGATTTTAAAAATAATGTAGCAAAATTTAGAACAAAAGAAATAAAAGGAGAAACGCTGAAGGTCCGTGAGAAATCAACAAATATCTTTATCAAATAATATAAATATACCAGATTTTTTTTTAACAATCGACATCCAATAACCAACCTTTAGTTTAAAATAATATTCTTAAGATAATATATTAAGATATCATTAAGACATTAAGATATCTAAAATGAAGTTTTAATATTTTTTTTAATGGTGTATATAAAGTTATATACATCAGATATATTAGTATAATTTAATAATGTATCAATTACATGCATATACCAGAAAGATTTTGAAAATAATTAAACCATATATCATAATTCACAGTAACTTTCTTGTAAACAAATTTTACAAACTATTAACGCATTTTATATTATTTATTATGTTATATTTCAAAATATGCAGAGAATACAATTTTTGATTGTTTATGATCATTAAATTTGGTTATGAAAAGCATAAAATTAGATAACTCATTGACTCGAAAAGACTGTTTTCGGATGAAATATCAATCTGAAAGAGGGTCATTTGAAACATTTTCTCAACCTTTTGGAAATGGACACACGTATGCAATCATTCATGATGAAAAAAATAAATAATTGAGTTAGAGTCAATAAAAATGTATAAATCTATCAAAATCTTAAAATCAAAATAGTTTATGATAACTATAATTCACTTAAAGGAAGTTAAAATTTAGAATACAATAAAATAGTAAAATAAAATGTATTTTTAATTCAATAAGAAGCCAGATGTCATTTTAAAGAGCTTGAATGCTAATGTTAAAGATAATATTTCTCAAAAAGTGGATTATTATTCCTAACAAGGGTAAATGGTTTGGCTTAATACGTTACGCTCAACGGAGCATTAAAATTTTACAGTTATACGATTAAATTAAATTCTCTCAAGACGGGCAAAGTTATAAATATTATTGTCGTTGAGCCTATAAGAAAGATTACACAACGATAATAACACAATAAAATCAGTTTATAAAAGGTAAAGCAGATAATAAATATCGACCAAAAATACATCATTTGAATTCTCTTTAAAATATAAACATTTAAAGAATTACTAGATGAACCCTGTGTCACTAAGTGTCGAGAAATTATGGTGACAGGTAGAAAAATAGATTTGCTTTATTTGATTTATATGATAATATAAAAGGTTGACTGTTAACTATTTTTAGTTATTGGTCATGAAAACAAAGACTTCTTATATTACTCAAACTTGTGGATATGGTCTTTTTAACATGATTTTTTTAAATATGTTTAAATTTTTTAAAATTATGTTTATACAAACAGTAATTATATGTAATAAAATAAAAAACCATTTAAAAGTAAAACTTTTTATTAATTTTCTAAAACATAAAGCTAAAATTAAATATTCAAAGCAGATGTTTTAATTAAAATATTTTTTTCATTAAGAGAAGTAATAAATTTTGGGTTTTTATATAAAACTAGCTGATCTACCCTGCTTTACCCGGGAAACAATTTAATTCCAACTCTAATAATAAAAAACATATAACGGAAAAAATTTACATTTTCTACAGTTCCGTTACACTTAACTTGTTTGAGATAAATGAAATTAATACAGAATTAAAATTATAGATAACACAAAAAAGATATAATCTAACACTGATTTTAAATTGCACATATTGTCTAATACAAATGGTAGTTGATAGATTAGTTTAAACAAATAATAAAAAGAATATTTTTTGCCAAACAATACATCAAGAATTGTTGAAAGAAGTCTTTCTCATTAAATGTGATTGTGTGTTATCTGTTAAATATAATGACACGAATTTTAAACCCACGAATCGTTTCAATTAGGAGTCAGTTAGTTGAAGAGGATAAACCATATCACATTACATTTCATTCAATAATTTCAATTTGAAGACTTCACACAGTTTTAAATGTTTAATTAAAATTATAACAGTAAACAAAATCGTCTCTAAAAAGTTTGAATAACAATATTTTGATGATATATTATTTGTTTATGAAGAAGCATTGCACTAAAAAGTGTCAATTGAGTTCTAAATGTTAAATTCTAAATATATTTTTCATTATGTAATGCTAAGAGTTATTATGTTACGAACTGTATTTATACAAACAAATACATACAGTGATTATGTTTTATATATGTACATTTTGATTTGAATATTTCTTCATCACATTTTAATGCTGTATATATTCCGTTATAAGTTTTACTGATTTAGACATTCATAAACGTCTTCTAGTTAGATATCATCGATATATATAATAACTTACCATTTTGCCTATATGAATAGGGCCGGATACTAATTACTAATAATTAAATATTCTAAACAAACGAATTAATCAATCAGGAATAAATAAAGAAGCCTTACATCCATTAAATTAAACAATACTTTAACTATTCTTTTAAGATTAGAATTAATGGTTCAAATACTATGATTATTATTCGTAATACTATATGCATACTTAAAGTTAATAAGTTATTATTTAACGCATAGCTTTCTTTAATGCTTAAAGCAAGTTAAACCAATTAGATATGAAAAGTTAATGGTAAACTATTGATAATAACTCAAGCTTTGTTAAAGTTAATAACAAACCCTACTCAAAATTTAATTCCTACTCAAAAGGACTGAGGCACCGGCACGAAGTAATGTGCAAACGGTTTCCGTGTCGGGTATTGCCAGGAAATAGGATGTGATTTTTTAGTGGGTCGGGACCCCCAACTCCACATACCCTAAGCAAGACGTCTTGCTAAGGGATCTGATGAACAGATTTTTCCACATCCTACGACGAAAAAAAAAATAATAAAAAAAAATAACAAACCCATATAAAATTACAATAATTGTCTTTAGTATTATAATATTTGTGGGATATTGCCTGAACCATAACTCTGATTTTAAAAAAAAATTACATAAATCTTCCCGGAGATATACCTAATAATTTGCTAAATTTTCACGGTGATTGGATATATGATTTTTAAATCTATCGGGTACAAACAGACATACATTCATTTTTATATATAGAGATAATAAATTATTCCTTTAGAAATTTGAAATAAACAATAGTAGGAATAAAAATATCATCACAACTGGCAAGTTTAATGATACTAATTACGCTGCAGTACAACCTGTTGCAGGCTAGTTTAATTTTAAACTAATGTACATATCACTAGACACAGTTATAGAATGTAACACCCATGTTTAAAGTGAGTTGTGTTAAAGTTTATATTTATAAAATTATTTATTTTAAAACTTTTTATGTAAGAGTTATAGCATTATAATTTTTGTGTCTAATCTGTAAAAGGAGCACATTGTAACTATACTGTTCCGATGTATGGTTACTGTATAATGGGGGGGGGGGGGGGGGTTATGAAAATGAATATATTTTCATAATGTTTTCATAATAAGAAGTATAATTCCATACTTCCTCTTATTTTAAAAGTTTTAAATACGAATCAAAACAAAACGTTGGCTTCAAATATATATATAAAACAATATAATTTGATTTATAGATATAACAAAACTTTACAGTAAACACGTGAAATAGAAAACATCGGATAACCCACAAAAAGAAATTGAAAAAAAAATAGGACTGAAATCTTTCGTGGAAAATAAGTGGTTCAGTTTATTCTATTTCAGGAATGGATTTTACATCTTGAGTCATCAATTTTATCTTGCTTATGTTGAGAATTTTTTTTCATTACCTTTTTTTTTTAATTTTTTATAAAGTAATACACTAGTCATTGTTTTGTTTTCCGTAATATTTATTTAAATAATTTGGCATAAACAGGAATTAGAAGTTATTCCATGTTTTATCTGAAGAAAACAAAAAAACAGAGTTCTGTAATATTATATAAAGCTGATTTAAAAAAAAAAAACCTGGGTGATTTAAAAACAAATCAGTAACTTTCGTAACTTAACTAAAGACAATATTCTAAATTAATCTGACTTCGTGGAGCTTATTGAGTTATTAGTTAATAACTAATGTTAATTATTAGTAATAACTAATTAATGTTATTAGTTATAAGTTAATGGAGCTATTGACCATAAAACTGTTTAGCAATAAATATTCTCTTGACCTACAAAAATATAACAAACATACAGGTTGGGTTGACTTTTATCAGGAGAATTTTTCATTTCGCCATCCTTGAGTTAATTGAGTGTTGCTATCTTTAGCTAGTAACTCTGAATAGTTGATTTAGCAGCATGGATGCTGATGGAGAGTTAGTTTTGATATTAAGCAGTTTAATATCTAAAGAACTTAATTTAAATTAATGCAAGCGTTCACTATCGCACAGGTGAGGTCAGATGTGGCAAAGCCTTTGGGTTGCATTGATAAAACATTACCTATCTTTCATCTCATATCTAATAGTGCGGGTTTCTACTTTTGGTAATAACAGTCTACAGCCTTCAGTTACTGAACTTTTCTCCTTTTCTCCAAAGTCAGATTAAACCAGGTTCATTAAAAATAAATAAAAATAATGACTTATGTCAAATTTCTGATACTGATTGCCTAAATACTGATATTGAAATGTTTTCAGGCAATAGAATGCGAGTCTCAAGGTTGGAACGACAGTGTTCCTGAAGGATGGTGCCCCAGGCACTACGATCATGTCCTCTGCTGGCCACCCTCTGCTCCAGACACCCTTGTCGTCCTCCCCTGCTTGGCTGAACTTCATGGCATCAAATATGACACCTCTCGTAAGTTTTATTTTCTTAAAGCTTTTTTTTTTTTTTTTTTTGTCAATAAAAAGGTCATCTAGTCATGCATAGTGTTAAATCATAGGACAGGGATTATGACCTTTTAAGGCAACAATATCTAAGAAACTTTACAAGAGGAGGGAGTTAAAAGAGCATCAAGAAGTGTCACAAACATTTCACAAGTCCATGTGGAAGCTTCTGTAGTCGACAGAAGCAATTATGAACTCAATTTAACAGTAAAGAACTAAACATTTTTTGTCTTTATTTTACTGAATTTACCAAAGTTACAAAATATATTGTCTTTTTTATTTCAAATGACGTTTACAATGTTTAAGTTATTTTAATATATATATATTCGTCAATTTTTTTAGCAGTCCTTCTTTGACCCAAAAACACTCGTACATTAGTATGACTACCACTTCCCTATCAAGGAGGCTCACGATGCACCTAATGGCTGGAGCACCCAAAAAAATTACGCAAGACTAGCATAATGTTAAATTAACCCGAGAGAAGCTGGTTACAAATAATAAAATTATAAAAAAAGAAAGTAACCACCATAAACTAAAAATTTTAGAGGCTATATTAATTCAGAAACTGAAGCCTCTCTTAAATATTCAGGTCGAAAACAGTAGCCGCATTTTGAAGCTATTTAGTTTACATCAAGGGCATCCAGACACCCTTGCTGGTAGCGACTCAGGCCGAGAGGCCACTCACCCCACAGGTTTAACGCCCACCATTTCTTAAACTTTATGGAAAACAACCCCTTCTACCTTCTCCATGTATATATAAACCAGATATTTCACCATAGATCTTATTCACGTCCTGATGATGAATGATGATCATTCGAAACATGTCGACCATAGAAGATGTACTTTATTGTGTAGACGAAATAACGAGAGTGTTATTTAGAAAAATTGAGAAATTTGTTAAGAAACAGGTATCAGCTAAATTTGGTGTCATTTTTAATAATATATATATATATATATATATATATATATATATATATATATGATTAATAATTATCTTCAGTTGTTATATTGAGCAAATAATTCTTAGTACAAAATTACTGAGAAATCATTAGTTGTGCAATCCGTAATTGTGTGGTATTTACTCATTCTGAGGCAAAATGGATAAACCAACAAAAGTCTCCACACAAATGAAGTTTTATTCAACGCGTTTCGAACACTTTGTGTTCATCATCAGGAAGACAAAGTGTTCGAAACGCGTTGAATAAAACTTCATTTGTGTGGAGACTTTTGTTGGTTTATCCATTTTACCTCAGAAAATTACTGAGAGTTCAAGTAAACCATTCATTTATTTTGTAATCACGATATTAATCTTTTTCATTGATAGCTGTTTCTAATAAATTGTAGCTTAACAATTATAATTGTATTTACAATACAAATATAATTTGTAATGTAATACTTAGTTTTTCTGTTTCAAAATTTATACTTTTGTAAGTTTTCTCACTAACCTATAGTCAAAATTTCTATTGTAATTTCTTAATTCTAACTAAGTGTACTTTTATGTATGTTTGATTTTTATAAAAAAAACGACTGAATTTACATTATAGTGATCAAGGAAATAGTAACACAATCAAATTAGAAAAATAATAATTATAAATAAAGAATATGAAATTGAACGCTTCAATTAATCAGAAGATGTATCAAGTTACGATTCAATGACTTTGAACAGTTTTTTATGTAGTTGGACAGCGTTTGGAACCAGTTTAACTAATAAGTTTTTTTTTCGTCGTAGTATGTGGAAAAATCTGTTCATCAGATCCCTTAGCAAGACGTCTTGCTTAGGGTATGTGGGGTTGGGGGTCCCGACCCACTAAAAAACCACATCCTATTTCCTGGCAATACCCGACACGGAAACCGTTTGCACATTACTTCATGCCGGTGCCTCAGTCCTCCTGAATAGGATTCACCTTCTTGTCCCCATTCGTTCACCTATGAATTATCATTGCCCTTGCCTCACACCACTTTCATTCTTCTTATGACGGAGAACCGCCTCTACATAGTTTGCAGCTTTTGACCAATTATCTTCATTTTGGAGCATCTTTTGAACTATGGTCTCTGGAGTGACCTCACCCAGTGATGCTATTAATTCCTGGCGCAGCACTCCCCATTTAGCATAGAAGAAGAAGGTATGCTCTGCATCGTCGTTGTCCCCCGAGCTACAGTGCTTACATTGAGAGCTATCAACTTTACCCATCCTGTGTAAATATTTCTCAAAATTCCCATGGCCAGTCAGCATCTGAGTTAAGTGGAATCCAATCTCCCCATGCTTCCTAACTAATAAGTTAAACAAGAAACCAATTTAATTAATCTTATTGTAACTCGTATCTCCTTTTATGTCCTATTAATTGTCAGTAATAGTACAATTTATAATATAATTGTATATATTATACAGTAGTATTATATATAATATATGATATATATATATATATATATATATATGACTGTAATATATAATCATATGTATAGTGTATATAATAACATAGTGCGCAATAATAAAAAGATAGTGAAGTAAAAAGATTTCACATAAACACGTGAAACAACGGTTGAAAGATCTTAGTCTTGTTTTCCCATTTCTTATTGTGGTTTGATCATTAATAGTATAGTTTATACGATTGTGTATTATATTATGATGTAAAACAGTGTGTAATATATACAATACATTAGTAAAGAACATTTCTTTAAAAACAACTAATCCAAATCGTTAGCATTGTAAATTTATAACCTCATTTATTTGTTGGTCTCCAATAATCCACAGAATCTAGGTTTGCTTCCCTAGTATTATCATATTTTGCTATTTGTTTACCACTTATCGACGTAATTCTTTTATTATTTCTTCTTATCATTAAATTAACTTGTACTAACTTCAAAAATACTAATAGTAAATATGTACTTATAATTAATGGCTCAATTCCTTACATAAAACCTACTGATGTAAGAATTAGCAAATTTAAAAAGCCATTTGCAATTATCTGAGATTATCAATAATAAATAACTTACAAATTATTTTTTGACTGTTTACTTGGTTCAAAGTTAAAAGGGTGTAATATTTGCCTTAAATAAAGAATATTTAAGTCTACTATTGCCCTTTTTTTCTATATAAATTACTATTTTCATTAAATACTCATTTAATATGTTTTAGCCAAATTTCTTGGATATTTTTACTATAATTACAAACATTATGGTTCACATTTTTATTGTTTTATTATTTTATAGTTATTAAATTTACTGAGACTTATAAACAAATAGCTTTACTACACAAGTGAATTAAAACAGAACCTTATTAATTATTTGAGACGCTGAGGTATTACTTAGACATTTAAAATCAGAATTATTACTTGGTATTGGTTTAATTTTTAGCAAAATATTATTTATAATTACTTGTAAGAATAGTTGTTCAAATATCAAAGAAAAAAAACTGTATAATTGTTCTTATATGAAGCAAAGAAAAGATATTTTAGTAAAACAAGGAATGGTTTTAAAAAAATCATCTCATTTTTAATGTGACAGTTAATTTATCACAAGTCTTAGACATTATTAGGTTGAAAGGAAATCACTCAAGGTATTGGATTTAATTTACTTTGGACTGAAATTGAAGGAAAATTCAATTACGTAGAAATTCAAAATTTCTTTTTTAAGTAATTAATTTCTTCAGTGCTTTTTCTGAGGTCACAGACAGTAATATAGAAAACAAACATCCTTCAAAAGGAATGTAAGAGATAATTGAGTCTATTATGATTCCAAAAAAATTTGGAAATTTATGTGGAAGTATAGTTTAAACAGTAGAATATCATTTTCACTGTAAGCAATTTTTTAATTTACTTCAATACATGAGGATATTTGGGACAGTTTTTGAAAATGGTGCTATTTTTAGTAAACAACATTAAAAGTCGTTTTCTTTAGTTCGTCTTTTACTAAATTTTGTATCTTTATGTTTGAGTGTTGACGTTTTTTTTTTTTTGATTATTTATATTAAGTATAGTAAAATTGAACATTCCGAGGATGGTGTATAAAGCACCGAAACATGTCAAATACAAATTTGAAAATGTTTGTGTTTTTGTGTTTGTGTTTTTGTGTTTGTGTTTTTATGTTTGTGTTTTTGTGTTTGTGTTTTTGTGTTTGTGTTTTTGTGTTTTGTGTTGGTGTTTTTGTATTTTTTGTTTTTTGTGTTTTTTAAACTTTTTTGATTCTAAATAAAGGTTTTTGTGTTATTTGGATTTTTGATGTTATTTGTGTTGTTGTTTTTGTTTTGTGTTTTTGTGTTTGTGTTTTTATTTTTTGTATATTTTTTTATATTTGTATTTTATGTTTTGCTGTTTTGTGTTTGAGTTATTTTGTGTTTATATATATATATTTATTTTTGTATATATATAAATGATCAAACCACAATAAGAAATGGGAAAACAAGACTAAGATCTTTCAACCATAACAAGCGGTCTTCGTCAGAGTCGAAAACCCAACTGAACGAAGACCGCTTGTTACGGTTGAAAGATCTTAGTCTTGTTTTCCCATTTCTTATTGTGGTTTGATCATTGATTGTTATTTCACGTGTTTATGTGAAATATTTATATATATATATATTAAGTGGGAACTAACATGTTTCGACTGGCTTCCAGTCATCTTCAGGGTAATTAATTAAAAAAAAAAATTAGAGTCTTTAGAGTTGGTATTAACACACAGTTTACAGTAATACAACTCTAAAGACTCTAATTTTTTTTTAATGTATTACCCTGAAAATGACTGGAAGCCAGTCGAAACATGTCGGTTACCACTTAATTAACATTTTCCAATGTTTGGATGAAGGAAAGAAGAAGGTATTCAGAAACCTTGAAAAACTGGTGAAGAAAATTATATATTTATATATACTTAAAATAACTCTGGCTTTCAAAAATGTTTTACATTTTTAAATTAAGAAGAAACATTGACTTTATGATTTTTAGTTTATTTAAAAAATTAACTTATATAAAAGATTAATGCCAATGATATTATATATCATATATTAAAAAATAAGGTAATATGTATAATTAGGATATTGTAAAAATAATGATCTCAAGTGTTACGAAAAAATCGAAGTCGTTAAAATCTGTGTTTTTCATGCAAAGCTAGAGTGATAGAGATAGATAAAATGCATTAAAAGACGGATCTGTTCATGATAACAAAAAAAGGAATATTTTCCTCTAAAAAGCATCTGACCTAGAATCCAGAATAAATGTAATGTATGATATGTTTTTGTGTGAACAGTATTTCTCGAAAAGCTTCGCAATGGAAAAAAGTCTTTAAAACATTTATTATTATTCTAATATCTTTATTTTATAGATTATATTCATTAGAAATGTCAGAATATAAATGAAAATATAATTCTGATTAAATTAAATCGGAGACTGGATGCGCAATGGAAGTATATTATGTCAATTTAAATTGAATTCCTTTTTAGCAGTATTATTACTTAATTAAATTCATTGAATTGAAAACTAATTCTTTTTAATTCATTGGGTCTGGCTTATTATAGCTTCTCCAACCATATCTGTAAACATTCTTCTCCTTAAATATATAATATCATAACAGAGTGTGGATACACACACACACACACACACACACACACATATATATATATATATATATATATATATATATATATATAAACTTGATAAACGGAAAGGCGATCCAAACTGAACACAATAACAGTACAAAATTGAAGATAGGTAGCACACAAAGAAAAAAAAACACACTTACAAACTCAAATTTTCGGGAAATTTGTCTTCAGGAGAAAAGGAGACTAAGCACGTTGTAGACGCAACTGCTAGTAACCGACACGATAACCGCCAGTTCTGCCATCCGTACCCAGTCTTGATGTAATAGAATTAAGAGAAAATATAAACAGAAAGTCAGATAAGCAATACAGGTTTGAAAAATATAAATGGTTGAGAGAGAGTTAAAAAAAATGAAAATAAATAAATAAAGTGCAACAAAATATATGTGCAATAATCAATAAAAGGTCGGTTAGAATAAAAAGATGTAAAAGGGAAATTAGTTATGAATGACACTCATTCTTTTCTCTTGAGGACGGACTGCCAAAAAATTTGAGTTTGTAAATGTGCTTCTTTACTTTGTGTGCTACCTATCTTCAATTTTGAACTGTTATATATATATATATATATATATATATATATATATATATATATAAAATTAGATTTCACAACAAACAAGTTAAATAACAATGATCAAACCGCAAAAAATCTGGAGTGGCCTACACACAACTTTACTATAAGTAAACATAATAGCATACTTCTTCAGTATATAATTAATAATGTTCCATTTAGGTATAATATAAATGTCTAAATGGGATATGTTTATTATCCCATAATAATTATTATCCCAGGTCTTTCATTCCTGGGGGTAGTACATATAGTGATTGACTCACTTATCAATACATATATATGCTAAGAGACCATTCCTCATACATCAATTTTACCTAATGATACTATAATTCACAAACCAAAATAATTTACAACTAATATTAAACTCTGTTCAAGAGTACATACATAGATTGATAATAGCATTTTTATGATGGTGAGACAAATCCATCATACCAACGAATGCAACAAACAGTTAGTTTATTAGGAGTGAATTTTTACATGCAAACATATTATTCCTCTTATATCTCATATAAGTCAAAAAATATTTAATTTTTTTCCATTAAATACATCAATTTTATCACAGTTGATTCACTCAAAAAAATTCTAAGTCAATGTAAAAAAATATCAAAAATTCGACAAGTAAAGATCCGTTATGCTAGGATGAACAAACAGTTTTTATGGCATAATTTCTCTTTGCCGTGATTAAAATTTCATGACTTTTTTTTTTATAAGTTGCTAATTTTGTTGTTCCATTTTTGGTCAGAGTTCAAGATTCTTTAATGAGCCGTTTAGCGTCAAAAAAATATTTTCTGAAAACAGAAACGTACTTTAACGCCTAATTGGTTTATGTAATTTCCAAACAAAATATCTCAAATCATTATCTACATAATATTCTATTTTTAAGCATAGTTTCATTTTGATCCGTCAAACGGTATGGCTTGTATCGCTCTCACAAGCTTTGAGATTGAATTATAAGTCAAAATTTTTATATTCTATTGAAAAAAAATATTTTCAGTTGCAAAAAAGAAAATTCTGCATATTTCTTTCGTTTATTTTGTTTGTAACCTCAAGGATAATGCCAAAATTTGAAAACTCTAGAGTTAGCAGTTTAGGAGAAAAAAATGTTTTCTAAAACTGGTTTTTTGGCAAAAAAAGTGACTTTCCTGTCATGCATAATTTTTCCCAAACAATAGGAATCATCTACACTATAGAGCCCATTTTTGTGTAAAATATCAACATGATTTAGCAACGATTCTGGACCGTAGCATGGTAACAAGCAATGCTAACACACTCACCCACCTACCCACCCACACACACAAACACAGACATCATCTAGAAAACATCATAAAACGACTTCTGGGACCTCAAAACCTACAATTCCGTCAAAATCTTGAGATCGAATTTTTTCACGATCACTATACTTTACTTAAAGTAAAGTTGTAAATAATGGGAAAAAAGAATAAGATGTTTCTATGTAACAAGCGGTCTTCGTCAGAGTCAAAACCCAACTGAGGATCGCTTGTTAATGTTGAAATATCTCAGTTTTTTCCCCCCATTTCTTATTGTGGTTTGAACACAACACACACACACACACACACACATATATATATATATATATATATATATATATATATATATATATATATATACAAATGTACATATACATGAAGATGATGTACAAATACATCGAAACGTCGGCCTAGAAAGGAGTTTATTTTCTTTTATTTGACCTAGCCCTCAATAACAAAACATAGGATATATATATATATAAAGATTTCACATAAACACGTGAAATAACAATCAATGATCAAACCACAATAAGAAAATGGGAAAGCAAGACTAAGATCTTTCAACCGTAACAAGCGGTCTTCGTCAGAGTCAAAAACCCAACTGAAACAGCAGATGTTCTCTGCATCTAGTGTTTCAGTTGGGTTTTTGACTCTGACGAAGACCACTAGTTACGGTTGAAAGATCTTAGTCTTGCTTTCCCATTTTCTTATTGTGGTTTGATCATTGATATATATATAGAAAGGGAGAGAGAAAAAAAGAGTTGCAAGTCTTCTTTATATACGTTTCATTAAAAAGTAGCGCAGTCTGGGCATTCACTGCTTTCTGACTGTAGGATTCGATGATTCAATCCAATTTCCTTCTATCAATGAAATCGAAATAAACCTTGTCTTGGATGAATGATACAATCAGTTTAGACTTTTCTAATAATTAAGTAGAACCTATTTAAATGTTAAAATATAGGTTCATATAATTACTATGTAACAGTTGTACAAAAATTATATTTCAAAAATTTACATTAATTTCATTTAAAAATCAACCGTGTTTGCTATGATTCATACGAGTACAGAATCAGAAGTATACGGGGTAAAATTGTTAATTTTTTTGTGTTTATAAACTAAATGAACATTTGTGATGCTAGAAATTTCCATAAATGTATATTTGTGTTATTATAATTTTGTAATAGAGCATTGAGTTTACTTGGAGTAAAGTTGACAAGAGGTTTCTACAGATATTTTAGGAGAAACATTTATTTTTTTAGCAAATTGTTAAAGTATTATTAACAAATACAGTATAAATGTATTCGAAATAATAAATGTCTAATTGTCTTTCTAACATTTTAAGTTTTACAACTCTAATTAAACGATACCAATACATTTTTATTAGTTATACCAATAAATGAAATGATATAAAGTTACGTTTTTTTTTCTTTTTAGAGAACGCTACCCGCTGGTGTGAACAGGGTGGCTCCTGGGCCAACTACACCAACTATTTGTCTTGCAGAGACCTTCAGGACTTGGTGCCTCCTATCGGAGTCCAGCCCGAAATAGAGATCACCTTCTATATATATGTAGCAGGCTACGCCCTTTCCCTCATTGCTCTCTCACTTGCTGTCTTTATATTCGTCTATTATAAGTAAGTTTGCACTTTATTTTACAGCTATAAAACAAAAAATTTAAAAATATTTAAATTGCAGCATTTTTTATTTCAGTTTAATTTTAAAAAAAGACTGGAATATATTTGAACGTTTATTATATTCCGATTAAATGTTTCTACTGTCATAACGTTGAATTTTATGCTGGCATAAGTCTAATTGTGCTGCACAATGTTGCCTCTAACATGGCACCAAGGTTACAAGAAATTACAGTGCAAGTCATATAAAGTTGTTTGGGTTTTAATAACAATACTACTAGATGTATAAACTTCTTCAATAATGAGTAAATATTACACAAAGGTAATTTACATGCAACTAATAAACATGAGAATAGTATAAAAGATTTTATATACATTGCTGAAAACAACTGTCAATTCGAGTATATGCTGTGACAAAAAAGTTCTTTTCATATGGGCCTTCGTCTGGGTGGGCAAGTAGTGCTACAGAGCTTTTGGTGGTTGGACCTGAGTTCAGCGCTGCAGTTCACTCGACGTTACTACCCTGACGACATGCAGTATTAACTTAGGCTCAAGCCTTCCTTTTTAATGATGTATCCGGATCACTTTTTAATCATTGTCATGTACCTTTAAAATTTAGGGATATTATCAACCTTCTCAGATTTATTCACACCTCGCGTTAAAAAATTGAGGGCCAGGCGGGTATTGAACACCGGACCTACCAGTTCTGAGCGGAATACGTTAACCACTGAGTCAACCTGGCCCCAAACAATATTCATTATTAACCTTTGTTATTTCAGTGGTGCAGAGGCATAGATTTTGTCAAAAAATGAGAGCTGAATGTACTAGCTTCCGGACTATAGCGTCCTTACTATAGTTAGGTTGCAGTGGCCGTCCCACGAGGGAACACACATAACCCTAGGATTTACCTCTTATGATACCACATAAACTATAATTGAGAATTTTATTATAATTATAAATTTTGCTTAATTTTTTACCATATAATGAACTATAATTGAGAATTTTACTAGAATTATAATTTTTTCTTAATTCAAGTGATCTAGAGCAAAGATCCTTGATGGGTACCTGACACCATACAGTCTCAAGACCGACGGTTTAAGCTTTCTTCCAAGAGATATGCTCAGATTTCATCTCCAGCGTAAATAGATTCCAGAGTGGGAGTGGAAACCCGTACCTGCCCGTCCAGATGTGAGTACGTAAGCCACTGGGCCATACTGACTCCCTCTGACGGTAGTTAGTACTACATAATTTCACTAGTTCACTTCCTACAGTTGTTACATTAATTTAAATTACTCAATATTGAAATAATAACATAAAAATGTTTTATATTAATTCTGGTAACAGTAATTCTAATTGATTCAATACATTCGTATGGAGCATCCACGGATGAATATTATGTCATTTATTATGTCACATAACAAGATTTTACATAAACACGTGAAATAGCAATCAATGATCAAACGGTTGGGTTTTTGACTCTGACAAAGACAGCTTGTTTTAGTTGAAAGATCTTAGTCTTTTTTCCTTTTCATTTTGTAATTTGATCATTTATTATGACAAATATTTTACCAATTCATGTCATGTGTATTATTACAAACAATTTCAATTATTTAATTATCAGATAAATAATATTATAAGGAACTAACCTACTGAAATAAATTTAATATAATAAAATGAATTTCATTTATTTTAAACTCGAAGTTTAATTTAATATTTTAATTAACTGAAAGCAAAAATTAATGAACTTCTGGAGGTTTGGGTTTAGAATTCAATACCGATCTTTTTTGTAAGAAATAAATCGAAAGTCTCTTTCAATATAGAAGTTATTTTTATAAGGGATAAAAGGGATATTAGAATGAAATGAAGAAAGATAGGGGAGAAAGGAAGAGAGTGAATTGAATGGAGAGAAGAAAATATCAGATGTGAAAGACAAAGTAAAAGAATCAAAGAATTGGTTGAGTGCAGAGTTCAGGGAGTTTTATCCCAAACTTAAAACTGGGCAAATAAACATTCCTGTCATTTTTGATAGGATATTGTTGGTCGATAATACCTACGATTCAATTTGTTTCCTACGTTTTGACCGTTGAGAAATTCAAATGTAACACACCTTGGATAATTCTCATCGATTGTGAGATTATGAATCTACACACACAACTTTTGGTTAAGTTCTAATTTTAAAGACTATAGAAGGGTGAACTTATTTATATAATTGAAATTAATGTAATATTATGTTATATGCTGTTGAATAATAATAAGGTAAGTGGGTCTTACAGGTGAAAATTTGTATTATAAAAGTTATATTATTCTTCTCTGAAGAGATTGTGTTCTTCTCTGAAGGTGGATCAACTTCAGACGTCTCTACATAAATGAACTAGGCCACAATACTTCTGTTCGTGATCTTATCATACTTGAAATATGATTTAAATTCTTTCAGATATTGTTTTTATTGTTTCTGGTGTTTATTGAATCCTTTGTTTAACTATCTTAAGCATCCAAATTGTAATCTTACGGCTTTATTGCACAAAAAAAAATACAAGAAGTATATGAACAATCAGTTATTATGCAGTCTTCTAAAACAGCATTGGATTTTGGCACCCTTTAGTTTACTTTTCTCTTAAGTTGCTTAAGTTTCAACTCTCTGTTTCAACTACTGCTTCTTAAAATATCAAAAAAATCGTCAAAACCATTTAAAAGATTATTTTATTTGCTAAATTAACGTATTTATTTAAAGCTTTAGTAAATTTACTGTTTTAAGTTATTCTTAGTTCCCAAACATTTAGTCATTTTGAGTTAAACAGTCTTTTACTTAATAAAACATTATAAATAAATGGTTTCTATTTAAGGGACTTAACTCCAGAGAGTTATTAGCTTTCTGTTAGCTTATCATTTATCTCTATTATTCCTCTCTTAGAAGCAACTTATTTTTGCAATTAACAATATAGTGGAAAATTATAATATCAAAATGTTTAAATCTAGTTTTAAGTATGATAATAATTTTAGAATAAACTCTTCCAAAGATATAGTGATATAAAAAATACATTATTTACTATTTTATAATTTAAGTGTACTATTTTATAATTTGAGTTTTAATAACACATGACTGTACAGACTTCTAGGGAAAACATTCAAAATTGACGCTACATAACAAAGTACTACCATACAAAACATTACTGCGACCGACCTGGACTTACGGACTTGAATTATGGGGTTGTGTAAAACCATCCCATATTCATAGAATAAAATCATTGCAAATCTAAAATCCTCCGCACTATCACAAATGCTCTATATTACGTCAAAAACTACACCCTTTATAAAGCTTAAAAATTCCATTCATCCAAAACCTTGCCTTGATTGTTATAGTCATTTCACAACAACCTTTCCTCTCACCCAAATCCATTTGTACGAATCCTTGCTTCCTCCTCACCTTTCCAGAATCTCCCAAGACGACTCAAGAGAAAATGGCCCAGGGATCTACTATTACAATAATATACTTTCAAAAAAAAAAAACAAAGTGAGAAGTTGAACCAGTGGGTTTCATTCTTTGCTCATGTGCATCGATGTCATTGTTTAATCTACTACTACATATGTCTGTTACGCATAATATGCGTAGTTATATATTTGTAAATGAAGATGATAAAAAAAATAACACATAAGTAATAACAATAAATTATCTTCTACGGTTAGAGTTATTCTATGTCAGTGTTTAAAATTGAATCCAAAATGGACACCAAGTAGTGTTAATGAAGCTAATTTTTTTTGTAAATTTGAGCTTTAATAGTCTTTTCATCGAAACTTTAGGTTTTTCTATTGGAATTAACTTGAGATTTCAAGCTTGAAAACATTGAAACTCATAATCAAAAAGTTTTATATCTTTTATGCTACTAGACAATGTCTATTGTATCGTAATTTATCAGCTTCATTATTCATCGTTATCAAATACAAGGTCTAGATACTTTGATGAGACTTTATACTTTATAAACTTTAACATGGTCATGTTGCATTTTGTATTTAGAAATACAGCATCTTCTACCAGTATGTATCTTTAAAAAGCATTAAATAAATGCATTGTTTTCGTAAGTGCAACATATGTCATCTTGTCTTTTGTATTAATTTTGTAACCATTATTAAGGCCGGCTTCATGGTCGCAAAATTGTTGATTCAGGAGGAATAAGCAGGTTCTACATGTATTTATTTATAATTAGGAATATACTATAGGTTAGATATATTTATACAATCTAGTACACCAGTTTGATATTTATGCTATATTAAAAACATTGCTTTCTAATCAATAGTTACAAAACTAGATTTTTTTTGTTTGCCAGAGCAATCTTTTTCCTTCAAATTCAAATAAATTTTAACAACTCACCTCTGCAAATAATAAAAAACATTTTTACATGGTTCTATATTAAAGCTTTGTTCGAAAAAAAACAGGAGCCAATTAATTATTTGTCAATCCCTAAGCTTAAACTTTAAACACATTTTTCTATGATTTTAATTTTTTATAACTTTATTTATATTTTCATTTTGATTGAATTTTTTACAAGTTGATTTTTATAAAACAAGTGGTGTTTTTTTTTGTTTTTCTGTTATTCGTGACGAGAGAGATTGCAAAGAAATTAGTTGCAACCTGTTAAACAATTCCTTTTTCATGAATTTTAAGAGATATCCGTATAGCAATCATCAACAAATGTATTCATCATTGATGAAAGAGAACTCTCTTCAATATGTCGTCTACTCTCATGGTCACATTTATAAATGCCATCTTTTGTAAAGTTTTTTAATATCTGTTCTACCAACATTTGTTCAGATTAGTTTTTTTTAAGTCAATGTAAAAAAATATCAAAAATTCGACAAGTAAAGATCCGTTATGCTAGGATGAACAAACAGTTTTTATGGCATAATTTCTCTTTGCCGTGATTAAAATTTCATGACTTTTTTTTTTTATAAGTTGCTAATTTTGTTGTTCCATTTTTGGTCAGAGTTCAAGATTCTTTAATGAGCCGTTTAGCGTCAAAAAAATATTTTCTGAAAACAGAAACGTACTTTAACGCCTAATTGGTTTATGTAATTTCCAAACAAAATATCTCAAATCATTATCTACATAATATTCTATTTTTAAGCATAGTTTCATTTTGATCCGTCAAACGGTATGGCTTGTATCGCTCTCACAAGCTTTGAGATTGAATTATAAGTCAAAATTTTTATATTCTATTGGAAAAAAAATATTTTCAGTTGCAAAAAAGAAAATTCTGCATATTTCTTTCGTTTATTTTGTTTGTAACCTCAAGGATAATGCCAAAATTTGAAAACTCTAGAGTTAGCAGTTTAGGAGAAAAAAATGTTTTCTAAAACTGGTTTTTTGGCAAAAAAAGTGACTTTCCTGTCATGCATAATTTTTCCCAAACAATAGGAATCATCTACACTATAGAGCCCATTTTTGTGTAAAATATCAACATGATTTAGCAACGATTCTGGACCGTAGCATGGTAACAAGCAATGCTAACACACTCACCCACCTACCCACCCACACACACAAACACAGACATCATCTAGAAAACATCATAAAACGACTTCTGGGACCTCAAAACCTACAATTCCGTCAAAATCTTGAGATCGAATTTTTTCACGATCACTATACTTTACTTAAAGTAAAGTTGTAAATAATGGGAAAAAAGAATAAGATGTTTCTATGTAACAAGCGGTCTTCGTCAGAGTCAAAACCCAACTGAGGATCGCTTGTTAATGTTGAAATATCTCAGTTTTTTCCCCCCATTTCTTATTGTGGTTTGAACACACACACACACACACACACACACACATATATATATATATATATATATATATATATATATATATATATATATATACAAATGTACATATACATGAAGATGATGTACAAATACATCGAAACGTCGGCCTAGAAAGGAGTTTATTTTCTTTTATTTGACCTAGCCCTCAATAACAAAACATAGGATATATATATATATAAAGATTTCACATAAACACGTGAAATAACAATCAATGATCAAACCACAATAAGAAAATGGGAAAGCAAGACTAAGATCTTTCAACCGTAACAAGCGGTCTTCGTCAGAGTCAACAACCCAACTGAAACAGCAGATGTTCTCTGCATCTAGTGTTTCAGTTGGGTTTTTGACTCTGACGAAGACCACTAGTTACGGTTGAAAGATCTTAGTCTTGCTTTCCCATTTTCTTATTGTGGTTTGATCATTGATATATATATATAGAAAGGGAGAGAGAAAAAAAGAGTTGCAAGTCTTCTTTATATACGTTTCATTAAAAAGTAGCGCAGTCTGGGCATTCACTGCTTTCTGACTGTAGGATTCGATGATTCAATCCAATTTCCTTCTATCAATGAAATCGAAATAAACCTTTTCTTGGATGAATGATACAATCAGTTTAGACTTTTCTAATAATTAAGTAAAACCTATTTCAATTTTAAAATATAGGTTCATATAATTACTATGTAACAGTTGTACAAAAATTATATTTCAAAAATTTACATTAATTTCATTCAAAAATCAACCGTGTTTGCTATGATTCATACGGGTACAGAATCAGAAGTATACGGGGTAAGATTGTTAATTTTTTTGTTTTTATAAACTAAATTAACATTTGTGATGCTAGAAATTTCCATAAATTTATATTTGTGTTATTACAATTTTGTAATATAGCATTGAGTTTACTTGGAGTAAAGTTGACAAGAGGTTTCTACAGATATTTTAGGAGAAACATTTATTTTTTTAGCAAATTGTTAAGTATTATTAACAAATACAGTATAAATGTATTCGAAATAATAAATGTCTAATTGTCTTTCTAACATTTTAAGTTTTACAACTCTAATTAAACGATACCAACAATACCAATTTTTATTAGTTATACCAATAAATGAAATGATATAAAGTTACGTTTTTTTTTCTTTTTAGAGAACGCTACCCGCTGGTGTGAACAGGGTGGCTCCTGGGCCAACTACACCAACTATTTGTCTTGCAGAGACCTTCAGGACTTGGTGCCTCCTATCGGAGTCCAGCCCGAAATAGAGATCACCTTCTATATATATGTAGCAGGCTACGCCCTTTCCCTCATTGCTCTCTCACTTGCTGTCTTTATATTCGTCTATTATAAGTAAGTTTGCACTTTATTTTACAGCTATAAAACAAAAAATTTAAAAATATTTAAATTGCAGCATTTTTTATTTCATTTAATTTTAAAAAAAGACTGGAATATATTTGAACGTTTATTATATTCCGATTAAATGTTTCTACTGTCATAACGTTGAATTTTATGCTGGCATAAGTCTAATTGTGCTGCACAATGTTGCCTCTAACATGGCACCAAGGTTACAAGAAATTACAGTGCAAGTCATATAAAGTTGTTTGGGTTTTAATAACAATACTACTAGATGTATAAACTTCTTCAATAATGAGTAAATATTACACAAAGGTAATTTACATGCAACTAATAAACATGAGAATAGTATAAAAGATTTTATATACATTGCTGAAAACAACTGTCAATTCGAGTATATGCTGTGACAAAAAAGTTCTTTTCATATGGGCCTTCGTCTGGGTGGGCAAGTAGTGCTACAGAGCTTTTGGTGGTTGGACCTGAGTTCAGCGCTGCAGTTCACTCGACGTTACTACCCTGACGACATGCAGTATTAACTTAGGCTCAAGCCTTCCTTTTTAATGATGTATCCGGATCACTTTTTAATCATTGTCATGTACCTTTAAAATTTAGGGATATTATCAACCTTCTCAGATTTATTCACACCTCGCGTTAAAAAATTGAGGGCCAGGCGGGTATTGAACACCGGACCTACCAGTTCTGAGCGGAATACGTTAACCACTGAGTCAACCTGGCCCCAAACAATATTCATTATTAACCTTTGTTATTTCAGTGGTGCAGAGGCATAGATTTTGTCAAAAAATGAGAGCTGAATGTACTAGCTTCCGGACTATAGCGTCCTTACTATAGTTAGGTTGCAGTGGCCGTCCCACGAGGGAACACACATAACCCTAGGATTTACCTCTTATGATACCACATAAACTATAATTGAGAATTTTATTATAATTATAAATTTTGCTTAATTTTTTACCATATAATGAACTATAATTGAGAATTTTACTAGAATTATAATTTTTTCTTAATTCAAGTGTATCTAGAGCAAAGATCCTTGATGGGTACCTGACACCATACAGTCTCAAGACCGACGGTTTAAGCTTTCTTCCAAGAGATATGCTCAGATTTCATCTCCAGCGTAAATAGATTCCAGAGTGGGAGTGGAAACCCGTACCTGCCCGTCCAGATGTGAGTACGTAAGCCACTGGGCCATACTGACTCCCTCTGACGGTAGTTAGTACTACATAATTTCACTAGTTCACTTCCTACAGTTGTTACATTAATTTAAATTACTCAATATTGAAATAATAACATAAAAATGTTTTATATTAATTCTGGTAACAGTAATTCTAATTGATTCAATACATTCGTATGGAGCATCCACGGATGAATATTATGTCATTTATTATGTCACATAACAAGATTTTACATAAACACGTGAAATAGCAATCAATGATCAAACGGTTGGGTTTTTGACTCTGACAAAGACAGCTTGTTTTTAGTTGAAAGATCTTAGTCTTTTTTCCTTTTCATTTTGTAATTTGATCATTTATTATGACAAATATTTTACCAATTCATGTCATGTGTATTATTACAAACAATTTCAATTATTTAATTATCAGATAAATAATATTATAAGGAACTAACCTACTGAAATAAATTTAATATAATAAAATGAATTTCATTTATTTTAAACTCGAAGTTTAATTTAATATTTTAATTAACTGAAAGCAAAAATTAATGAACTTCTGGAGGTTTGGGTTTAGAATTCAATACCGATCTTTTTTGTAAGAAATAAATCGAAAGTCTCTTTCAATATAGAAGTTATTTTTATAAGGGATAAAAGGGATATTAGAATGAAATGAAGAAAGATAGGGTGAGAAAGGAAGAGAGTGAATTGAATGGAGAGAAGAAAATATCAGATGTGAAAGACAAAGTAAAAGAATCAAAGAATTGGTTGAGTGCAGAGTTCAGGGAGTTTTATCCCAAACTTAAAACTGGGCAAATAAACATTCCTGTCATTTTTGATAGGATATTGTTGGTCGATAATACCTACGATTCAATTTGTTTCCTACGTTTTGACCGTTGAGAAATTCAAATGTAACACACCTTGGATAATTCTCATCGATTGTGAGATTATGAATCTACACACACAACTTTTGGTTAAGTTCTAATTTTAAAGACTATAGAAGGGTGAACTAATTTATATAATTGAAATTTAATGTAATATTATGTTATATGCTGTTGAATAATAATAAGGTAAGTGGGTCTTACAGGTGAAAATTTGTATTATAAAAGTTATATTATTCTTCTCTGAAGAGATTGTGTTCTTCTCTGAAGGTGGATCAACTTCAGACGTCTCTACCATAAATGAACTAGGCCACAATACTTCTGTTCGTGATCTTATCATACTTGAAATATGATTTAAATTCTTTCAGATATTGTTTTTATTGTTTCTGGTGTTTATTGAATCCTTTGTTTAACTATCTTAAGCATCCAAATTGTTAATCTTACGGCTTTATTGCACAAAAAAAAACAGAAGTATATGAACAATAAGTTATTATGCAGTCTTCTAAAACAGCATTGGATTTGGCACCCTTTCGTTTACTTTTCGTCTTAAGTTGCTTAAGTTTCAACTCTCTGTTTCAACTACTGCTTCTTAAAATATCAAAAAAATCGTCAAAACCATTTAAAAGATTATTTTATTTGCTAAATTAACGTATTTATTTAAAGCTTTAGTAAATTTACTGTTTTAAGTTATTCTTAGTTCCCAAACATTCAGTCATTTTGAGTTTAAACAGTCTTTTACTTAATAAAACATTATAAATAAATGGTTTCTATTTAAGGGACTTAACTCCAGAGAGTTATTAGCTTTCCTGTTAGCTTATCATTTATCTCTATTATTCCTCTCTTAGAAGCAACTTATTTTTGCAATTAACAATATAGTGGAAAATTATAATATCAAAATGTTTAAATCTAGTTTTAAGTATGATAATAATTTTAGAATAAACTCTTCCAAAGATATAGTGATATAAAAAATACATTATTTTACTATTTTATAATTTAAGTGTACTATTTTATAATTTGAGTTTTAATAACACATGACTGTACAGACTTCTAGGAAAACATTCAAAATTGACGCTACATAACAAAGTACTACCATACAAAACATTACTGCGACCGACCTGGACTTACGGACTTGAATTATGGGGTTGTGTAAAACCATCCCATATTCATAGAATAAAATCATTGCAATCTAAAATCCTCCGCACTATCACAAATGCTCTATATTACGTCAAAAACTACACCCTTTATAAAGACCTGAAAATTCCATTCATCCAAAACCTTGCCTCTGATTGTTATAAGTCATTTCACAACAACCTTTCCTCTCACCCAAATCCATTTGTACGAATCCTTGCTTCCTCCTCACCTTTCCAGAATCTCCCAAGACGACTCAAGAGAAAATTGCCCAGGGATCTACTATTACAATAATATACTTTAAAAAAAAAAAAAAAAACCAAAGTGAGAAGTTGAACCAGTGGGTTTCATTCTTTGCTCATGTGCATCGATATCATTGTTTAATCTATTACTACATATGACTGTTACACATAATATGTGTAGTTGTATATTTGTAAATAAAGATGATAAAAAAAAATAACACATGAGTAATAACAATAAATTATCTTCTACGGTTAGAGTTATTCTATGTCAGTGTTTAAGAATTGAATCCAAAATGGACACCAAGTAGTGTTAATGAAGCTAATTTTTTTTGTAAATTTGAGCTTTAATAGTCTTTTCATTGAAACGTTAGGTTTTTCTATTGGAATTAACTTGAGATTTCAAGCTTGAAAACAGTGAAACTCATAATCAAAAGAGTTTTATATCTTTTATGCTACTAGACAATGTCTATTGTATCGTAATTTATCAGCTTCATTATTCATCGTTATCAAATACAAGGTCTAGATACTTTGTATGAGACTTTATACTTTATTAAACTTTAACATGGTCATGTTGCATTTTGTATTTAGAAATACAGCATCTTCTACCAGTATGTATCTTTAAAAAGCATTAAATAAATGCATTGTTGTAGTAAGTGCAACATATGTCATCTTGTCTTTTTTGTTAATTTTGTAACCATTATTAATGGTTACATGATAATGTAACCATGATTGGCTTCATGGTCGCAAAATTGTTGATTCAGGAGGAATAAGCAGGTTCTACATGTATTTATTTATAATTAGGAATATACTATAGGTTAGATATATTTATACAATCTAGTACACCAGTTTGATATTTATGCTATATTAAAAACATTGCTTTCTAATCAATAGTAACAAAACTAGATTTTTTTGTTTACCAGAGCAATCTTTTTCCTTCAAATTCAAATAAATTTTAACAACTCACCTCTGCAAATAATAAAAAAAACATTTTTTCATGGTTCTATATTAAAGCTTTGTTCGAAAAAAACAGGAGCCAATAATTATTTGTCAATCCCTAAGTTTAAAATTTAAACACATTTTTCTATGATTTTAATTTTTTATAACTTTATTTATATTTTCATTTTGATTGAATTTTTTACAAGTTGATTTTTATAAAACAAGTGGTGTTTTTTTTTTGTTTTTCTGTTATTCGTGACGAGAGAGATTGCAAAGAAATTAGTTGCAACCTGTTAAACAATTCCTTTTTCATGAATTTTAAGAGATATCCGTATAGCAATCATCAACAAATGTATTCATCATTGATGAAAGAGAACTCTCTTCAATATGTCGTCTACTCTCATGGTCACATTTATAAATGCCATCTTTTGTAAAGTTTTTTAATATCTGTTCTACCAACATTTGTTCACGATTAGTTTTTTTTAAGGTTTAAAGCAAATTTACTATTTAGAATACAGTTTATTATCGTTGATATGTATACAAGATTGGAAGAAATAGCTTCGTTAAGATGATATAATATATTTAAAAACAAATAATTTGTTTCAAACAAAACGTTCTCTAATTTTCTAGTCGTGCAATCCAGTTGCTATGCGATGTTACAGAGGATGTCTCTGCAAAACAAAGTTTGTTTACGGATTCATTCACATTTCTACCTTTCATTAGAAATAGATAAACCTTGAAGAAAAAAACACTTGTTCATAACTGGTTATCAGTATATATATACATATATATATATAAACTAAATTTAAAAAAGAACACATAGATAGGAAACCACTGAACCACTGATAACGACAGTCGTTATCAGCCTTTGGAGCGATTCACTTCTTTTCCTGAAGACGAGGACATCGAAATATAGTAGTGAGTTCAGTGGTTTCCTTTCTATTTGTTCTTTTTTAAATTCTAGTTTATTCAGTTCGAAGAATCGTTTCATCTAATTGTTATATATATATATATATATATATATATATATATAATATATATAAAATAGGTTTTTGTCTGATATAGCTTAGAACTGGCTTATTCCAACATACCTTAACTTTTTAAACATTAGAAGCACCACTATTATAATTAGAAACCACCCTTTGAAAAATTCCGTCTGTTTGCCAAAAAATTTTATCACAAGTAAACTCAGTCACCATAAGTCACAGCTAGCTAAAATTTTGACATTAGATTTGTGTATGACTAAATTAAAAATTTGATTAGGTTAGAAATTCAACGTTGAAGGGAAGTATTAAATTTAGGATGTGTTTGGCTAGCTACACAGGTATACAGCCAAATAAAAATATACAAGTATTCATAGGTGTTTGATACTGTAGCAAGTATGTATTGTTAGTTGATTTCATTAAAAGCATGAAAATTGCTTTTTATCATTTTATTACTTCCAAAAAGTGAGTCCTACCAACTCGCATTCTAAATAACGAATATGCTCAGAATAAAATCAAATTTGAGATCAGTATATAAAACTGTAAAACGTAAAAGAAACCCCTGATATAATGATAATCATGGACTTTAATAATAATGATATTATCAAATTTCTAATAATATTTTAGAATATCACGTATCATCTTCGAATTTTTGTAAAATACAAATGAAAGACGGTTACACTGCTATTTTTGAAAGAAAAAGGTTTTTGTTCCCAGGCAGGGTCTACAATTGCTAAAGATTTGGTTTATTGAGTAATATTTACACAATCATGTCTAGACTTTTGACAAAATTATCAAAAAGTTTCACTGAACCAGTGAGAAATATATTTAAGTTTCAAATTATTTATTGGTCAATTCCACATTGCTGATGCTAAAAGCACGAAATAACTAAAAAAATCGCACATATATTTCAATCAATAATTAACTATGTGTATTATTGTAACTATACTAAAATGAAGATAACAACTCATGATAATAGTTAAATATTATGGTAATAGTAGCATATATTTTTTCATCATAATACTGCATTTCACTTAGCTTAATAACCAACACTGAGGGTGGTACATACTCAGCTCTAAATTAAATGCCAACTCAAGCAGTGTGTGCCTTGACATTTACCTTATCAATATAGACGAAAGAAATCAATGTTTCTTACTCAAAGATATAATATAGCCAGTAATCTGATAAATTTAATTAATGTACTAATTAGGTTGTATTTGATTTGTATATGTTAAAATATAAGTAAGTTTATTAACAGAAATGAAAACAATAAATTTAAGAACAAAAGAACATATTATTTTTATTTGTTTATCTTAGTGATATCGTCGATATGTAAGAACGATACAGGAACGATAATGTAGAACACTAAACACTATTTAAAAATTTTAATATCTACGACGATTTGACTAAGGTAAACAAATTACTTAATTGAAAACACAAGCTTTCAGCTCACATCAGTCATCATCAGGTAAAACCAATAATCATTTGCGTTTATTGTTTTTACCTGATGATGGCTGATGTGAGCCGAAAGCTTGTGTTTTTAATTAAGTAATTTGTTTATCTTAGTTATATCGTCGAAGATATTTAAGTTTTTAAATAGTGTTTAGTGTTCTACATTATCATTTCTTCATGTCGTTACTACAACTCCTTCAGAAAATACGAGTAAATCACCGTAAACTAGTCAAGAACTGCTAAACAGAGATGCGAGAAATAGAGGGTCTGATGAAAGATTAATTAAAGAAAAGGGAAATAGTGAGATAGGGGAAGATTATTGAAGAGAGTAAGTGAAAGAGAGAGAGATGAAGAGAGAAACATTGAAATAAAGGGAGGAGATAGTGAAAGAGAGAAAGAGATACATAGGGTGTGAATGGGTGAGACTGAATGAAAGATAGGTATGAACCCCTTCTTGTCCCTCATACCCAAATACCCCAATATATATATAAAGATTTCACATAAATACGTGAAATAACAATCAATAATCAAACCACAATAAGAAAATGGGAAAACAAAACTAAGATCTTTCAACCGTAACAAGCAGTCTTCGTCAGAGTCAAAAACCCAACTGAAACACTAGATGCAGAGAACATCTGGTGAGGGGTTGAGAAGAGTGGGAGAGAAGAGTCGTATTTTAAAAGGGTGAAAGCGCAGGAAAGGACTAATGTCCAGAAAGGGATGTTTGGGGAAACTAAGGAGTAGAGTAAGAAAAAGTAAAAAACTATCCGCTAGCTGTCAACCCTCTTTGAAGAGGCTATTGCCTCGTAACGAATGTATCCAGTTTGAAGAGACCGTTACTAATATTTATAATATTTGATTTATTAAATTTAATTAGAGACGATTCAATAATATTTCTTAACAACATTGATTTTTCATAGGTAATAAATTTAGCTCCTGTCCAATCAGTATGATGATTTTCATTTTTTATATGCAAGAATAAGGCACTACTTTTTTCCTGTTACTTACGTTGTATTGGTGTTGTTTTACACGTGTCTTTAATGATTTACCAGTTTGACCAATATAAATTTTATGGAAATTTTTGCACCGAATTTTATAAATACCACCGGACTCCAATTCGCTGGGATAGTTTTTTACTAACATATTACCCACATTATTACGATTAGAAAACACTATATTAAAATCAAGTTGTTTGGCTAATCTTGGAAGGGGGTCCAATGACTCATGATATGGGAAAATTATAGAATTTGATAATGAACGGGGCTCTGTTGAAGTATTAGAGAAAGTTTTTTTTAGCACCCTTCAAAGCTAAATCGATATAAGAGGAGGGGTATTTTAATGAAAGGGCAATTGACCTAATGTTTTTAATCTCTTCATTAAGGAATTTAGGAGAGCAGACTCTTAACGCCCTCAAAAACATATTTCTAAAAACAGAAATTTTAACATTTTTTGGATGGGAAGAATAAAAGTGAACATATGCAAGTACATTCGTAGGTCTTCTATATACACTAAAACGTAACTCATTAGGTAGCCTATGGATCAGGACATCTAAGAAGGGCAAATTACCACTTACTTCTTCTTCCATCGTGAATTTGATTGCCTGCACTAATGAATTCAATTTATTAGTAAATCATCTGTATTTAAAGAATTCGGACAAATGCAAAGTACATCGTCAACATATCTATACCATTTAACATTTTTGGGCAAAATTGAGCTTAACATTTTACTCTCAAAAAACTCCATGTATAAATTACTTAGGAGGGGGGATAAACAGTTACCCAAAGCAAGACCAAATTTTTGTATATAATAATTATTTTCAAATTGAAAATGACAATCTACCACACATAACTTAATTAACTCTATTATAGTGGTAGATGGAAGGGGAAGGGAATAATTAATTAATTCCTCCTGGAGTATGCTCAACAGATCAGTTACAGGTCCATTGGTAAAAAGAGACTTCACATCGAAACTAATTAATCTATAATTTTTTTTCATGTTGACGCATTTTAATTTTCTAATTAAATCAACATTGTTTTTTATATGGCTGCCTGAAATTTTTCCAATTAATGGGCTTAAAACACTTACTAACCATTTGGACAAGCCATATGATGCCGAACCAACCGCACTCACAATTAAACGTATTGGGTAATTATCTTTATGTGTCTTGATCAACCCGTACATATATGGCAAAGAAGGGGATTTTGATATAAATTTAGTAATAAGTTCGGGTTGATTTTTTAAGATAGTTTTAATTTTTTTATTAAAAGAACTATTAACCCTTTCCAAAGGATTAGACCTTAACTTTGTATACACATTTTCATCTTTTAACATATGTTAAAAGATCATTGATCATATATATATATATATATATATATATATATATATATATATATATGGTATAAATAGGCAGCAGATCCTCTTTTAAACAAGTATCATTAAAATTAACCGCAGTCTCGGCATTCACGATCTTAAGACTGAGAGATTCGATCCTACGAACTAACCTCCTGCTAACAGGGTTCAACTGGAAAAGGAGTTGGCGAAGTGACATGTTAAATTAAAATCGATGACTCATGCTTAGTCATTGCTATAAATAAATTAACCTGTACTATCCTTTTAATCTATTTATAGCAATGACTAAGCATGAGTCATCGATTTTAATTTAACATGTCACTTGGCCAACTCCTTTTCCAGTTCAACCCCGTTAGCAAGAGGTTAGTTCGTAGGATCGAATCTCTCAGTCTTAAGATCGTGAATGCCGAGACTGCGGTTAATTTTAATTATATATATATATATATTAGTGAAGGTTGGTAGCAATCCTTCTTGTAAACAAGTTTCTAAAAATTGTATGCCAATTTCATGCTTGGTTACCTCTTTTGATGCTTTTTGACTCTGACGAAGACCGCTTGTTACGGTTGAAAGATCTTAGTCTTGTTTTCCCATTTCTTATTGTGGTTTGATCATTGATATATATATATATATATATATATATATATATATATATATATATTGATAAAAGTATCGACTGTGGAATACAAACAAAACTAAGGTTTATCGGGACTCGGTCAGTTCTTCAGGTTCAAATTAAACTCTCATTGCCAACCTTTCGGTTTTTATTTAAAACATTTTTCATAGCCAGAAGTATAAATTTTGAAACAGAAGAACTAAGTATTACATTACACAGTATTAATAAAAATTATTAATACATTACAAAAATATTTTGGAATGCGATACTTAGGTTTTCTGTTTCAAAATTTATATCTTTGCCTATGAAAAAGGTTTTAAATAAAAACCCAAACGTTTTCAATGAGAGTTTAATTTGAATCTGAAGAACTGACCGAGTCCCGATAAACCTTAGTTTGTTTTGTATATATATATATATATATATACGTGTATATAAATATGTAAATAGTATTTATGTATATTTATATATATAGTTGGTCATATTCCAATTATATTTCAATACAGATATTTCAACAGAATTACATTTTATTATTTTAGCTTTAACGTTTCATGGTATGGTAGTTGTTGTTTTTAGTTTTAAAATAACATTCAGGGCGATAATGACTTTCAAGCTAGGGATAAACATAATTTCATTAAGTGGTTCTAATCAATCATAAGAGCTCTGACAGGTTGAACGAAAAATATAAGACTTCTTAGTATTCTAACTACAGAATTAAGAATACAGTTTCACTTAGTCATCTTTCAAAAAATTTTAAATAAATTAAAATGCCTATTTTCATATCTATTTGTTTTTAATATTTATTAACAAACTAGTTTAATGTTTTTTGATGTCTAAATCAGTCATAGTGGAATTGTTTTTTGTTAGTTATAAAATCTTTTAAGGCTGATCTTAGAGGGGTCAACCAATCGTCTGACTTTACAGTTTCTATCAATATATCACTTTAATGGCCCACTAATATATATTTTCCTACTAGTAAAAGGGAGTTGTAGATCTAGTTGGAGCAGAGCTGAACACGGATTGTGTAAATCGATTTGCATTACATGACTCCGGCCTTTTCTTCCAAAGGAAATAAATGCACTCAAACTGTTACTCTATTTCCCAAAAGTAACCTATTCAAGATTCTAGTAATACTGCTTTGATAAAATAATGTTTACTACCATTTATTTCTAAATTTATAACCTCACAACTTGTAGCAATTGTTTCTGTCTGTTTACTATATAAAATGACTTTCTCATTTTCTATGAAATTTACTTGTTGATTTTTTTTTTTTTTTATTTGGGTTGATAAGTGCATCGTCTACTTGGACATTAGCACTGTCTCATTTTGTTCAGTTCTTTAGTTCCTCATATTTTATTATATAAATTTATTTCCTTCAGGAATGATGTCACTTCGTTGGAATATTTATTATCAGGGGCTAGTGCTATTATTAATTTTGATGGCATGCCTGCAGACATCCTTTCTTGTTCTAATTGTGGACATTCTTCAATTAAGTGAGCCACCGTCAATATTTCCTTGCATTTTGGGCTACTTGTTGATCAAATCGACCCTGAGAATATTTTAGATAGGTCAGATTATTGACTGTGGATAATGTTACCCAGAAGATTTAATACTTTTTTGTATGTTCTTACTGGTTGTTTATTGGTACTCACTCTTCATTAAATCGAAATATTTTGACTGGAATAATTTTAATGTCATTAAATTTATTAAATCGTGTAGCCTACACTCAACTTAACTATACGTAAACGATTACCATTTTTTATGGTAAATAATTGCAAGTGCATAATTGTTTCCAAACAATATCTATACTGTAAGGACCATTTTTTTGTAAAATATTAATTTGATCCATTTTGTATTTACCATATTGTACCACGAATTTCTGTTAATTTTTTTATATATTGTATTAAGAATTTACTGCTCTCTGTTCCAATTATAACTAAATTGTTTTATTAGTTCTCTCCTCTTTTCAGGAAAGCTACAATTCTCTTTGTTCTGTTTTTGTATAAAAATGAGCTTCGCTTTGTTTCACAATAGCTCTCATCTATTCTAATATTCTCCATATATTCCTTTTTGTGTGCATTTTCTTTTTCCTTATATACCACGTTTGTTCTCAGTTTTATCATGCGCTTGTTATTTCAATATCTTTGTCTTTCAGCATTCCATCTTAGCCTGTTTCTCCCAATCTTTCTAGAATCTATTCCACTACTGTTATGTTCTAAATCAAGCCTTTACTGGCCTCATTCCAAGGTTTCTTAGCTTTTTTTTTTCTTTTTTGCTGTATTCCAGATTAGAATCCAGATTAACTTCAATATCCCGTCCTATCTAAAAAAAAAGATGCTGTCTAAAAACACAATTTGGCAAAAAAAAGTTGATTTTTCATTATGCATAATTAATAACAAATAATATGGCACAACTAAACTCCAAGGGCTATTTTTTTTTGCAAAATATTAATTTGATCCATCAAAGATTGTGATATCTACATAAACTTGTGGACACCACCCTCCCACCCACACACACACACATCATCGAGAAGAAGTCATAAAAGTACATGCTTTTATCATCAATATACTTCTAAATAGTAAAGTAAAAACATTGGTTTACATTTATTCCATTTAACTTTGAAATCTCTAATAGTTATGAGGATTAAATGAAGAAATGAAGAAAACCTTCTAAAAAAATCAAAGTCAAATAAAAAAAAAACACTTAAAATGAATCTCTGAAGTTATAGCAATAAAGATAGCAATTAATAATGTGCAGATGTCAAGAAACAGCATTCAAAAATTTAATTTTAGAACAGTTCATGTTTGGGCTGTGAAAAAAGAAGATCAGAAGTACTGAGCAAAAACATGTAGATTTCAATTACGTGATGAAAACTAAACAGCAAGATATTTTGTTTAAAATCTATTATCAACATTTTCAGTATATATGGTGTTATTGAATTAATATTAAAGTTATAAAACCAACCTATCTGAGTTAATCCGGGTAAACAAGTTGTTATTTTTAGCATTTGAAATTAATGAATTACGTTCATTATTTCCCAACTCCTTTCGATCAAGCTAAACCACTGTAAAATGTTTATAGTAAATTATTCTCTTAAAGTAAAAACTGATTAAGTGAAATATTAAGAGCTATGGAAGTAATCATTATTGTTGAATTATACGATAGTTAATAAAATACCAGTGCTGAATTTTTCTTTGAAATGAAAAAGAATTTCTATTTCAATTGAAAACCGTAATAATTGAATAGGGAATAACAAAGGAAGAACACAATGAACAAATACATTCATCTACTAACTCCCAAATGAATTTTTGAAGAAAACTCTGGGAAATAGAAGAGAAGTCATTGTGTTATCACTTAAGACGGAACCTGTACTTTGTGTGATTTTACCTTTGTAAACCTTTTGATCCTTTGGCTTTCATAAAAGAATACAATGAATTAATAAGTTTTTTTTTATTATCTTATTATATTTAATGAGATTTTGTATTTTTTTTGATGTTTCTTTAAAAGTTATATACTAGTATATTTACGTAAAATAATTCTAATGGTTTATGGATCAAATAATAAAATAAAAAAGCAATAAGTTGATGGAGTGAGTTATATATATACAAAATTTAATATTTAATATTTAATATTTTGACTGTAATAGGGAGAAATACTGTCAATGATGCCAATCTTAATCCAACTTTAAATCAAAATTCATAACCTGCCTACAACTTGTATTCACTTGCTCTCTGACGACGTGAAAACGAAAGGCCTCAGAGCGACTATCTTCATTCATTTGTGGTGAGTTACTTGAATATATATATTATATTATATATTGAAAAAAGACGAGCCAATCCCTGTTGCGTATCATTTTGGACACTTCTTATTGGTTGTGGGTGTTTTTTCGTTAGACACCTTTCTCCTTCGCACACTCCGTCTTCTTGGCCGCCTCAGTCTTCACTCCAGGGGAGGGCTCACAGTTTCTACTTAATTTTCCAATAGAGTTGGATGAAGGTCTTGGCGTCCTTGCTTGGAAGTGTACCTCGTCGAATTTGGTGTTTCCTATGGGCTTAGTGGATTTCATAAGATACTGGTTGTTGGTGTTTTCTGTAGATTCTATTGTTGTGGTTGTATGGAGAACCATCTTTCCTCTTCGTCTCCCTCAAACAGGCATTGGCTCGTCTTTTTTCAATATCTACTCTGGCATTATAGCATATATATATTATATATATATGTATATATATAAACCAATTAAAAAGAAGATACCACACAGATAGCCACAGGAATAACTCACTTCTATATTTCGACCATCGTCGTTATCAGGAAGCGAAGAGTCCTGCAGGAAGGCAGAGCAACGATTCATGTTGCTATATATATATATATATGATATTATTTTTTTGAGGGTTGAGGTCTAATGATTTGAAACTAGTCCTTTTGCCGATATTTCGACATATATTTATGTCATCTTCAAGGTTGACAACATGTTTGTTTTACAATTAGCACTACTATTACCACTATTGTAGTTATTTATTACATTTTACATGAACAGTAACAGAGAGAAATTGATTCATAAATCAGTTATTTCTACTATGGTGTCGAAATGTAAAATGTCATAAATAACCAAAATAGTTGTAATAGTAGTGCTAATTGTAAAACAAACATGTTGTAGCCCTGAAGATGACATAAATATATGTCGAAAAATCGGCAAAAGGACTAGTTTAAAATCATTAGATCTCAACCCTCAAAAAAATTATATCATATAAATATTGGGTCAAGAAAACAAATCATGAAGTATATATATATATATATATATATATATATATATATATATGTATATTATATACACATATATATATTAAAGGTGTTATAATAACAGGTGACATGCTCAGACATTTCCTGTATTCGAAGATAACACATATAAAGCTAACGGGTCTGAACTAATTTGACATTTTCCTAGCTAAGTGAGGATCACTGAAAATATTTTGTTAAAAAAAGTCTGAGTATTAACTTTATTTATTCTTTAATAAATAACGCAAAAACATTTGAATGAAAATCATGTTCAGTTTGGCAATTTCACTATTTATATTCGGACGAAAAAAAAAAGATAAAAGAAAATAATATTAAAAATGAACTAAAGATAAAAAAGATAAAGATAAAGATTTGATTTTTTTTTATAATGTTTACATTGACTCAGACATTTTTTGAGCAAATCCACTCAGATAAAATTAGACTATTCTATTCTAATAGTTCATATTTATTATTTTCAAAAATTAGAAGCTTCCAACTATAAATGATTTAAATTATATTGCAAAGCTGGCTTGGACTTTGAGTTGAGTTTGTAAACTGGCTAATTACTAATATATTTTTTCTCAATATACCTTCATAGCAAGCTTATAATAGAGTACAAGATGGAGGAAAAAAAACACTGACTCAGAGAAAATTGGTATATATTATTTTCGACAAAGGGGAAGAAAAATAATTTTAATAAATACTAAGAAGCCATAAAATTTCAGTATAATAATTCTATAAAAGACCAAAAATGTAAAACGTAATTTTTAATAAAGACCATATCTAAAAATACGGCATTTGAGAGAAGGACTTACCTTTAAAGTTCTAAAAATGATAATTATATATATATGATCAGAGCATTGAAATATCTGATGTTTTGAGAAATGACTGTTTTATTTTTATACATTTCAATAGTCATTATATTGACAATGTTTGGTCAGAAATTTGATTCAATTAAAAAATGTTTCTTTTAAAAATTCTAAACTACTTTTTATTAGTACAGTTTCAATATATTTCCATTTCAAATACTCCCATTGTGATAGGTTTTTTTTTTTTTTTTTAGCTATTATGAAATATGCGCAGTCAAGGTTTATATGCATGTTAATAGGTTGGACTTGTCAATTTTGTAAGATTTTTACTTGGTGAAAGGGAATGTAACTGAGGATTAGAAAGGCAGGGGTTTAAGGCAATACAAAGACATGGACGAGTTGGGTTGTATTGACATGAGGGAGGCTAGCTCGAATATTAGCTGGCCAGGGTTTATCCAGGATTCAAGGCAGACTGGCCCTTCGTCTTCCAAGGTCCATGCCCTATTTGATTAAATAAGTCTGACTTATTTACTCAAGATATTTTTACTTCTTTTGACCTCTGAAATGTTTACTATATCTTTGATAAAATGAAGAGAATTTTTTTTTGCAAAAAACTACATAATAATATCGATTATAGTGTGCAAGAAGCTGTTTATTTATAAAATTAATAAAAACTGAAATATTACAAAGCAGCAATCATTTTTTTCTTCATATATTTCAATTGTCGTAGAAGAATTTCTACTTCCTAAAAAAATGTAAAATTTCCATTTAGGAATTTGAAAATTAAATGTCTGTACACTTAACTTTTCTTTAAAAAATAATTTAATATCCATTTAATTTGTTAATTTATCATTTTTCATTAGTTAATTTAACTGAAGTGTTTTAATGTTGTTATGGCAATGCTGTCTATTACAACAATGATCTTGTTTATATAACATGCTTAGAACTGACTACAGATGGAAATTTATAGTTGTTCAATTTATATTACATCATTTAAATAACACAATTCTGGACATTTTTCCCATACAGTATTGATATTAAGGCAATACTAAATCAAATTTTGAAGTTCATCATGTAAAATAAAGCACCTTTTCTATGGTTTATTATTACTCGAAAATAAAGGAGTGCATATAATGCCAAAACCTTTACTGCAAGCAAACCATTTATAACAAACCTTAAACTTAGGTTAGGTTGCAGTGGCAGTCCCAGAAGGGAACACACGTAGGCCGAGCATTGGTCCTTTGTGATACCACACAATGAAGATTGATTCTACTGTCGGAGTCCTAAATTTTGGCCTAACTCAAGTGTATTTAGACTAGGGCTCTTAAAAGAGTACCTGACATCGTACAGGCTCGGAACTGACGGTTTAACATCCTTCTCCGAGGGACAACGTGGTCAGATTTATTCACCTCTCACGTGAGTAAATCAAGGGCCAGGTGAGGATCGAATCCCGGTCCTATCAGTTCAGAAACGAATACGTTACTACTGAGCTGACCTGCCCAACATTATACTTAATAAATTTATTACAATTTTGTATATTTTATTTTGCCATTTATAAACAAAATATATTTGTCATATTTGTCTAAAACATTTGTCAAACAGTAAATAAAGAATATTATCTTTGATTTAAATAAATAATAGAGTTTAGAAAATGTAATAATAATCATAAAATTGACCAACTACACATAATCAAGCATTGCACATTTATATTGAAGAAGTAAAAAAAACAGTATAGCCCAATTAAGCATTTAAGCTTGACGAAGTTTGTGCAGTTAATTATATGACAATTTTCATTGGTTATCTGTCCAAGCAATATACACGAACATAGTAAATAAGTTAAAAAGCAAATAATAAAAAAAACCCTGCCAGAACATTTATAATAAAGATTATATCCGTTTGCATGACGAGATGCAATGAAATTGGGAATAAAAATTTAGTAGTCTCTTATTATAGCAAAATAATTTTTTTCGAGCAATAAAATATCTCAAACTTAACCTCTAAATGATTTACAATAAATCAATTCCAAATATTCGGAATATATGTTTTTTTATTTTATATATATTATAGTATATTTCATTCTAATTGGTTTAGTAAATAATGTATATTTTTTTACCCTTATTTGATTTATATTTATTATTTAGTATTTTAAAATTTTCTTAATAAATTAAATCGGAAGTATATAATTGTATATTTTGGTTTCCAAAAGTTTTAAAATGAAGTTACCATACCTGCTGAAATACTAATTATGAATGTTAATAGTTGTTCTTTTATTGGGCTATATTGTCCCGTAAAACTATCTAAAACCCCAGAAATTTTTCATTGTATAACGCTCAAGTAACTTTAATATTATATCAATATTCTGTAATTTTTGAATTGCCAGATTGTAGGAAAGAATGCATAATCATTTAAATATAAGTATACATCTCATAACGCAACATTTTACCAAACTAATTTGATTTTTTAAGACATAAGGGGCTGTTAAATGCTAATAATATTTGAAAAAAGTTTGCAACTAACAGAGTAATAAGAGCGTAATGGATATATCGACTTCATTTCACGCAAACACATCATCAGATATTATCATAAAAATACTCAAAATAGTTTCGAGTGAACCTCTCAACTTCATTTCACGCAAACACATCATCAGATATTATCATAAAAATACTCAAAATAGTTTTGAGTGAACCTCTCAACTTCATTTCACGCAAACACATCATCAGATATTATCATAAAAATACTCAAAATAGTTTCGAGTGAACCTCTCAACTTCATTTCACGCAAACACATCATCAGATATTATCATAAAAATACTCAAAATAGTTTTGAGTGAACCTCAAAACCCGTAAATCCTATCAAAATTACAAAATTAACTTTTGTTTATTATCGTTGTTGTAAACCTAGAGTAAAGTAAAAAAAATTGGTTTTCAATAAGAAATTTAAGTATAATTATGGTTTTATTTTGATGATTACTTTATGTATAAACAGTAGAAATAATTAGTTTTATTAATAATATAACTAATAAAAGCATTTTGATGTTTTGTTTAAAAAAGTTTTAGTTTAAACTTAATTGGTAGAAGTTGAAAGGAGTATAAATATTCGCAAAAATTGATGTCTAAGATATGAGTTGGTAAAGTTAGGAATCTAGTGGATCTATTGATGGATAGAAGTCTGATTAATTGATAAGGATTAGCAATCAGTGAGGCAAAATAAAAGGATGAAGATAATAATGTACAAATTCATTATACGAACTATAATTAAGTGTAATTAATGTGGCATTAAAAGTAAAGTTTGTGTGACTCAGTCAAGAAGTAGGATACACACTTATCTAGCTTCTGAATGAGAAGATATATATGAAGGGTTTGAAATCGGTAATATTTAATGTTGAGTAGAGAGATTGTAAGAGACTTGGCACAGCTCCATGAAGCGAGAAGAATCTACTTCTTTACCTGTTAGTGCTTTTGTGTACGCCTTTACCAGTCATAACTTCACATTATAATACACTTCTATCCTCCCAGTTAGTCATGCTAAAATATTCTCAAGAGGAAATATTTTACATTTTGTTTAACACAAAGATTGAAAAAGTTTTTACAAAGCTAAGATAAGAATTTTATTATTCACTAAATTGATGTAGTGAACATTTGAATCGAGTAAAATTTGATCCTGAATTATCCTATTAATAATATTTTTTTAAATACATTAAGGAATAAATGTTCATATACTAAAATTAAAAAGATATCAGTATTTCTTATCATCGTTTATCCATTGTACACTATCTTATGAATTAATATTGGCTAGGATACGTAAGTTTCCACCAGTCCTTTACTTTGTTGACAACATTTTGTAAGAATTTTTTCCTTTTGTTGATCAGTTTCAATTGACTTAATATAGAGTTTTCCTCTTTTTATTTATTGTTATTGTCTACCACCCTTCCTAAGGTTGAACTTAGTGGAGAACTCGAAGTTTTTAAGACGTGATTCTGTGAAGATTGCGCACTCCACAGATTACATTTAAAATCGTACATTAGAATATTTTCTTTTGATAGTAAGCAATCGCAATGGATTTAAAATTTACGATTCATTTTTTTTACTATAAATATTTGTATACCTAGTGAATAGTTGCTTTAAACACTCTCCCAGTTTCGCACGTAGCGTATATTTAAGTTGAACTACTAGAAGATGCACTATGTGCAAAACTTATCGGGCGTCTACAGCAACGATTCACAAGATGTAACAAATAAATTATAATAATATGTTATTTGTTTAACCACTAAGATACTAAATAAATCATGTAATAAAATTGTTGATAAAAATATTTTGTCAATATTTTTTTTTTGCATTTTACACTGCTACAGAGAATATTTTCGAATATTTCTTTGTAAATTTGTTCCACATAATTTATCCGTCGTTCCAGTTGCTTCTTCAATCCTTGATTTCTTCTTTACAGCTGCTAGAATTCTTTTATCATTCTCTCAAAAAAGTTATTGAAGTAACCTTTAATAATAATAATATTCTGATAAATGAATAAAGAATAAAAGATAATATGATTTATAAATTGTTGATAATTGGTGAATATTGTTATTAATTTTACTTATTGTTATTTAAATAGTACTTACTGGAACACTTATAACGCATAAATTCAGGACTTAAAACGTTACAAATCTTTTAACTTCTATATTTCTTTATAATTGAGTGTCAAATTTAGCTTTAAAAATTAGTCTAAAGCTCTTTCGTAATAAGTAATTTTATCACTTATATTATATTTATATTATAGAATATTATAATATGAGGAAATGAACATAGTGTATGTTATTTTTACATTACTGATGATTGCATGAACTGCGATTAAAATTATTTAAATCAGTATTATAATTTTTTTTTACTATTGACAATTGCTGTATCCTAAAGACATTCAAAAAGGTCATCCATTACAACTCTGTTTACTAAAAGCTTTATTGGCGGTTTTAACAACTACGTCTGAAAGTTGTTACGACAGAAACCAATTTGACATCAGTATAAAGGAGTTAGTTTCTTCGAGGGAGTACAAGTTTAAGGAAGTTGTCATTAATCTTATATATTATACTTTCTCTCACTTTCTTTGTGCTTTTCTTTTCCAACTTCTACCTTAAGAGTCTCTTGGTTTCCCTAAATTTCTATTTTCCTTTCCAAATATATTTTTCAATTAGTACTACTTATACTGTTTAATAATAGGACATACATAAAAATTGCAAAAGTTGTTTTATTTCTATTTTAAAAAAACTTTGTGTTAAAATTTATTCAACAATTTGGTTATATATAGTTCAATATAGACAAAGAAACATAGAGAAATCAAAAGAACACACTTACAGTCTCTAATTTTCGGTGTGAACCGTCTTCAGGAGAGATAAGAGAGGGAAACCAAGAGCACTGGTTCGCTTGGTTTCCCTCTCTTATCTCTCCTGAAGACGATTCAAACCAAAATTAGAGGCTGTAAGTGTGTTTTTTGATTTCTCTATGTTTCCTTGTCTATATTGAACTATATTTGTCCGTCTTGGATCGTATTTCCAACGAAAAAGTATATACATATATATATATATATATATATATATATATATATATATATATATATATATATACGGTACTGTTTTCTTGACCACAAATTACTAACAAACACTTTTTCTTCTTCTTGGAATTTGGTCAGGGTTAATATACGGAATCACCTTTTTGCCAACGTTTCGTCTTTATTTTAAGACATCCTCAGGGCTATAAACTAACAAAATAACAACAACGGACATTTGTCATTTCTACTTTAAAATGATCATAACAAATTCAAAAAACTTACTCAAGGCTAGCTTCTGTTACCGTACCAACATAACCGTTATCTGTCATTACAAGTGCCATTACATGTTATCGTGACAGATAACAGTTATGTTGGTACAGTAACAGAAGCTAGCATTGAGTTAGTTTTTTGAATTTGTTATGATGATTTTAAAGTAGAAATGACAAATCTTAATTGTTTTTTGGTTTTTTTTTTGTTAGTTTATAGGCTTGAGAATGTCTTAAAATAAAGACGAAACGTTGGCAAAAAGGTGATTCCGTATATTAACACTGACCAAATTCCAAGAAGAAGAAAAAGTGTTTATATATATATATTATATATATATAGATATATATAAACTATATTATAAAGAAAACAATAAATAACAAATATAAAAAGAAATAATGAATAAAAGTTATTCAGGGGGATGGACAGAAGAAATGATACACCAATAATAGTTGTGCTAAACTTTAATAAAAAATAAAATAAAACAAAAAATATTGAGAATACAAATAATATAATTAAACAATATTAAATAAATGACATAAAAAAAATTAAATGATAGAAAATAAAAAAATAATAAAGAAAAGTAAAAATTTGTATTATTATTAAGAAACTCATATTTGGGCTCACAGGGAAAGATTGTTGTTATCAGAGAGGATCGGTTGCAGAATCACTGAGTTCAACCTGTAACACTCATTAAAGGGTAGTCCATATCTATTGGCATGAGTCGGTATATTGAAGATGGGAGTGGTTGTTGACGGAAGCTCGATGACCGTTCATACTGGAGACTAAGCTTAGTGGATGCTTAACCTACGTAGAATGAATCACTACAAACGGTAGAAACAGTTTTTTGAGGTACAATTAGACACTGTAAGTGAATATTTCTATTCTTAATCTCCCTCTTTCTCTTTTCTCCTGAAGGCGGATTTTCCAAAAAAATTGAGTTTGTAAGTGTGTTTCTTTACTCTGTGTGTTACTTTACTTCGATTTTGAACTCCTATACATTAAAACATTAACAGTACGTTGTTATTCTTCTAGTAATGAAACAGTTCATAGTTTTTTTTTTATTCTTAAATATATATTTTGCCTGTAAAAACAGTTTTACATAAAAACCAAAACTTCAGTGTTGGGAAGTTTAATTTGAACCTTGAAAACTTAAGTACTCAGTTTATATTAGTTTTATTCTACTAGATCATTGATGTGTTTTAACTGTTCAAATTTATAAAAAATATATTAATAAAGTAGAAATGGACCCTGCGGCATTTTATTGGACCTGCTGGAAGTATTACTTTTTTTTGGCACCAAGGGTTATAGCAGTTATGACCATTGCTTACATGTTATCAGATATTTGAAAAAAATATTAGGAATGCAGAGTTTTCTGCTACTTTAATAACTCATATCCTAGAAAATATGTGCTGTTGAAGCAAATGAATGCACTAAAACAATATATACCATAATGTAAATATATTATTATAATTATTATTAACCCATTAGATAAGTATTATTGTTAAAAGTGGATGTGGAAAAATGTCTTGGATATTAATAGTGTAACATATGCCAGAAATTAATAAAAAGTATATTAACCCTTATTTATAAATAAATAATAAATACAAACTTATTCAGATTTGTTTCTGTTGCATTTTATTACTTGTAATATTACTAAAGATCTTTAAAACATTCAAGTTTGTCCATTGAACTATTTTTCAAAAAGTTTATTCGTCAAAATACTTCAATTTTTCTTATATTTTTTGGTGTAAGGATTGATATAAACAAAGCAACAATATTCCACTACAATATTCTGTTAAATATTTAAGGTTTTAACAACCACATGACTACCCCAATGGAATTATATGCATGTAACAGTATCAAATTTATAGAAAACAACTGCTCTTTAACGAATGATATAACTGAAATATGGTTATTATATTACAAAATATATATTTCTTTATAACAAAAACATTACATGGTACCTACAAATCTAATAATATTGGCTATTAAGAACACAAATAATAATATTAAACCATATTAAATAAATGAAATAAAATAATTGAATGAAACAAAGAAAAAAATAATAATAAAAGTAAAACATTTTATTATTGTTAAGAAGTCCAAGTTTAATTTGATCATTGAAAACTGAAGTACTCAGTTTATATTAGTTTTATCCTACTAGATTATTGATGTATTATAACTGTTCATTTTTATAAAAGAAATGTATTAATAAAGTAGTATAATAACATTACTCACACAAAGACACACGCAAACACACACACAAACACTTACAAGCAAGCACACACACATACACACGCACACGCACACACACATACACACACACACACACAACACACACACACACACACACACACACACACAACACACACACACACACACTTACATAGCAAGAACACACACGCCCATGTACTTGCATTCACAGAAATGCACACACAGTGATTTCACAGTAATCAAAATATAAATCAACACTTAAATTACAGTAAAAAAATCAGAAATGTGATCAAGATTATTCAATGAAAAAAGTGGTAACCGTTACAAGGTCATTTATGTGGTTAGTGATTAGTCACTAACTAGTGAGGTGAGTGAAGTAGTGCTAGTGAAGTAAGTTGTGAAACATCCCACACTAGATGTCATATTAATAAACTTTTGAATTTTTAATATTGATGTACGTTTGTTTTATGGAAAGTTTATATATTTTCGTCTAGTTTCTGAATACCTTTTAGAATTAATAAATTGTGTGTTTAGTTCAACATTTTTATTTATAAATAGATATATTGATAATAAATAAAACTAATCATTATATAATTATTATTATCTTTTCAGTGATGCAATGAATAAGCATGATGACTGAAACATGCTATTATTTGTATTTGGCATGAAGATATATAATGTAGTGTGCTTAGTTTATTAGCCTCTGCATACAATTTCAGATGGTAGCAAGTTCATAGTAAGCATTGTAAGTGTACTTATTAATGTGGATCAACAGTTGTTGGATATGTTGAATAATTGAATACTTAGACTGATGAGAGATATCACAAAGCTCGTTCAACTGAATGTTTAATTGAACATATTCATGATCACTTTGGTGGGTTATCAGTCCTCCAAACATTACTATAGAGAAGTGGATGAAATCCCTTCATCCTTGATTGTTAATATTGTTTATTTTGAGTAAACCACCTTTTTTTATTCTTTAAACCGATTCACTAATCGGTGATAATGTCAGACGTATACGGGCTTTTTGTTTGATAGGTGATTAGACATTAGGAGTCCTAAATGTTGCCTATGTCAAGTGTATTTTGAGTAGGGATCTTTAACGAGTATCTAACATCGTACAGGCTCTGCGAGGGACGACGTAGTCAGATTTATTCACCTCCCGCATTTATAAATCGAGAAGCAGGTGGGGATCGAACCCTTGACTACCAGCCCAGAGGCAAGTACGTTAACCACTGAGCTAACCTGGCCCTCTTAAACAACCTTAAGATTATAACAATCACAATGGTGTGTTTTGATGATTCTACTAAAAACATGTTCAATAAAAGTTTCCCATAGTGGAAAATCATGAGCAGTAGTTAGGCAACATCGGTCAGGCCACTAGGTTTTAAACCAGTGTTCCCCAAAGTGGTCCATACCGCCCCCTTAGGGGTGTTAAAGAAGTTCAAGGGAGTGGTAGGAAATGCCGCCTTTTATTAAGGTTTCGAATATACGAGTACAGTAGGGAACGTTGAATATACAAAAGAAGTTGAATATACAGTTTTACAAGTAATAAATAGGTTGAAAGAATTCATTTACTACTTGTTCTATGACTAGGAGGACTCACACTGCAGGCATTGTGTATGGCACGCAGGGAAACCTGCGACTGTTCTTGTTTTCCATCTTGTTGGATGTAATCACCGAGTAAGCTCCGTCAGTCGACAGGTACGTTTTGTGGAGTGAACAGGGTTATTTGGGGCTCGTAGAAAATTGTATTATTTCTGAAGAATGAATGAAAGATAGGGTTCTACATAGTCAAGCATATCTCTAGATATTACATGTTACCATTATGTACGAGTGATAAACTGCCATAAAGCGCTGTCCACACGACAGACAATTGACACTGAAAATTTCTGTTCCTTTTAACATGTTTGTGTAAATTAAATTCTTGTCAAAAAATAAATTTAAACAGTGTTTGAGTTTATCTAACATTTTTCTGTATCTTAAAACTTATTTACATGTAATACATTTGGAAACTTAAAAAATATTGTATATTATACAATTAAATTCTTTAGGGGGCAGTGGCAAATCAAATGGTGTCTTAAGGGGGGCAATACTTACAAAAGTTTGAGAAACACTGATTTAAACGCTCAGGTCCTTTCACCGGTTGTGCCCACCATTCAATAGTAATTAACCTAATTCAATCTAGAAATCATTTTGTGCTTTCGTATTACTGATATCATAATCATAATCATAATAGCGCTTTATGTATCTATAAATACAAAACAAATAGTAAGCTTAAACATTTTTTTTAACATTTTGAACCTTTTTGGCTTCTCACACGATTAGCAGGTTTGATAAGGTTTTGTTTCCAATCAGAACAAAGAAAAATGAAGCCATCAGGATTTAGTCACTTGCCTCAGTTGCAAATATGTAGGTTCGAATCCCTTAATCTTTGAATGTTTGTTTCGTAATTATTTGACTCACTGAGTTGATATTAATAAACGTCGATAATGATATATTTATAACCATAAAAACAGAAAATAATCTTCAATATATTCCTTATGTATTGTATATATTTACTAGTAGATAATGCACGGCATTGGTAACTAAATAATAGTGGTTATATTAACATCATACAAATTAAATTTTCAAGTTTATATACTTTAATAAACAATCACTGAAATTTGTATACATGAATAAACTAATCAAAACGTTAGCATAAGTACGTTCATACCATTGAATACACATACACATTCACGCAGGTGCATATAAACAAAAGTATAAGCCATCTAATGGAGTTGAACATTTTTATACAAAACAATTCATAAGATCAACACAATGTAACTAAGAAGTCACAATGGACTAATATTAGCTGCTCCTAAGCAAGGTCACAGGACTCCCTTTCCAATACTCTTTGACCGACTCCTCAACTTCCTTATCCTTCTCACAAAGAGGAGTCGTGACCCACCAGTATGTAACCCTTCGTCTAGAAGGCCACCCAATGATTTAATACAGTCAGCGTCCAAGCACACGCTATCATAAGACTGATGGACATTTAAATGGTGTGATTTTACTTCTACGTGCATTATGGCGTTTAGGTTAGATTACATCATCCCCTTAAATTTTCACATCATTACCATCTCAACTTCATTTCAGAAGAATCGCTAGTGGAATATTATACGGCAGAACACCTCACGACTTTTAGTCAATTTGGAGCTTAACTATACCATTAGTTTTATAATTATTATACTTAAATATAATAATATTACATTCCACAATAATATTTGATTTATACAATTATTATAAGTAGGAATTATTTATCTGCAATATAATTTTTATTATAATTTAGAATTTGTTTTAATAGAGTTTACCATTTAAATATAAACCATTGTTCTATATCTATCGGATAATTTCAAATATTTAATTACTATTTCCTTAAACATATATACAAAGTTTGCTTCCAACAGTTTTCTAATACGTAGTCAACATACATTCCCTGTTATCATAACATTTTATACAAGTCCACTTCGTGATGATTTTTACTTTTAGGAAATCTGTCTTGTGGGTTACATTTTCATATATACTCTTGGGGAATTAATAATATATATTACCAGTAAAAATACGTTTTAAACTTTCCATATCCTATAAAAAATGGAGTCAGTATCCAGTAGGAAACGAGGTTTGTCTGCATTCATGCTGAGTTCACTTAACTGTAACATGTTATGACAATTAAATTAAAATGTAAAGTGAATAACAAAGATATTAATTTAATTACAACTATTTGTTTTTATAGGTCTTTTATTAATTATTATTAATTTTGTTTCTGTTAAACGATCCTTTAATATCATGACAGCACAAACAACAAACATATGCTTAAGTCGCTGAGACAAGTGACCTTACAGTCTAACCCATTGATGATTTTTTTTTATTCGTAAATTCATGGCTAAAACGTAGGTCTTGGTTAACAATATTTCACACTCACCCATATATCATCGAGAAAACGTCATAAAGAGACCTCGCAGATCTCGAAACATGATATCCGTCAAGATCTTGAGATGCAGTTTTTTTTTATGACCCCTATACTTTACTTATAGGAAAGTAAAAAATCGATAACAACAAGAAATAAATAAATACAGATAAGTAAAGAAAAATATCTGATAAAAAAATAATATAAAACGAGTTGCATAGAAAAATGGATAAGGAACAACAATTTTTAATATAATTATATATATATATCTATATGATTCGTTACAATGTTGACCAATAGGGGAGTAGAGTTTGTAGGTCCATAATTGCGGTCCCAGTGTTATATTATGATGTTAATATAACCACTATTATTTAGTTATCAATGCCGTGCATTATCTACTAGTAAATATATACAAGAGATAACGAATATATTGAAGATTATTTTCTTTTTTTACTTTACTATAAGTAAAGTATAGTGATCGTGAAAAAATTCGATCTCGAGATTTTGACGGAATTACATGTTTTGAGGTACCAGAAGTCGTTTTATGACGTTTTTACGATTATGTCTGTGTGTGTGAGGGTGGGTGGGTGGGTGGGTGGGTGCGTGGGTGCGTGGGTGGGTGCGTGTGTTAGCATTGCTTGTTACCACGCTACGGTCCAGAATCTTTGATGGATCAAGTTGATATTTTACACAAAAATGGGCCCTATTTAGACGAAGATCCCTATTGTTTGGGAAGAATTATGCATGATGGGAAAGTCACTTTTTTTGCCAAAAACCGTTTTTTTTAAAACATTTATTTCTCCTAAACTGATAACCCTAGAGTTTTGAAATTTTGACATTATCTTTGAAGTTACAAATGCAACAAACGAAAAATATATTCAGAATTTTAAGACAACAGGAAATATTTTTTTTTCAATAAAATGTAAAAATTTGACTTTTAATTCAATCTCAAACCTTGTGAGAGTGATACAAGCCATACTGTTAAACGGATCACAATGAAACTATGCCGAAAAATAGAACATTATGTGGAGAATGAGTTGAGATATTTTTTTTCAAAATTACATTCGCTAAAGGGGCGTTACAGTACCATTTGTGTTTTCAGAAAATGATTTTTTGACGCTAAACGGCTCGTTAAAAAATAATGAAAATTTGACCAAAAATGGAACAAAAAATTAGCAATTCACAAAAAAAAGTGCATGAAGTTTCAATTACGGAAAAGAGCAATAACGATATAAAAACTGTTTGTTTATTCTAGACTAAGAGATCACCTGCTATACTTGTCGAATTTTTTGTATTTTTTTACATTGTTTACATTGACTTAGAAATTTTTTGAGCGAATCCACTGAGATAAAATTGATGTTTGTAATGGAAAAATGGAAATATATTATTGACTTATAAGAGATGTAAGAGGAATAATATTGTGCAGGTAAATTATAACACTCATTAAAAAAAAATTCGTATATATGTTATTTGACAAAGGGGAAGGAAAATGATCTTATTAAATACTAAGAAGCCATAAAATTTCCAGTATAATAATTCTGTTAAAAACCAAAAATGTAAAAGATAATTCAAAATTGAAATCTTTCGTTTAGAGATTAATAACTGTAATTATCATACATCTTTAATTAACAAATCACCTTAAAACAACATTTTCTTCGCTGTTTAAGAAGTTTTTCAGAGAAAAAAAGAGTATTTTACTGTTTCAAATTTGAGAATTTTACATTAATATTCAATGTAGAAGGATGTCAAGTAAACGATGTGAGAAATCTACTGGCTATTTGAACAATAGCCATGTTCTCTTGTAGGATACTATTTCGTTTCAAGAAATGTTCACTTTGGTTTTTCAAAAATGTTATTACTGCTGTAGTTATACTAATGAAATTATTTGCAAATAATAAATTATTTGTGATGTACAAAAATAAGCCTATAAATTGATATGTCCTTCAATCACTATTTGTATTACCTCAGGAATGACAGGCTAATAATTACATCCCATTTAGATGTTTACGTTATGCTTAAATGAGACGTTTTGTTTTATATACTCAAGAAATTTGACATTAAGTTACTTATAGTAAAGTAGAGTGTAGGCCACTCCAGATTTTTAAGGTTATAAATATATCATTATCGTCCCAGTTACCCGCTGTCCAACGAAACCTCATATTCCTTTCCCCGTACAACTCATAGGAAACAATATATACACATATAAATATATATTAGTACAGGTTGGCAGTAAATCTTCTTGGAGGCATATTTTGTTGAAATGTACTGCAGCTTCGGGATAGACAATTGACTTCGCAGTCAATAGGGATGCTAATTGATTGGCCTATGACAGGATGAAAAACTGTTTTACATTTATTAACTTGTTTGGACCTGCTAACATTTATTTATATTCATTAGTTTAACTCAAAATTCTTTCAACTGTTTCATTGTTTTTTAAAATTATGAATTATTATTACGAATAAAATTAAATTATTATTCGTAAGACTGTCAGGAGACTGGAACAGCTTAGTTTGAAAGTCGTAAATGCCAACGCTGCTGTACATTTCAACAATATATATGTAATATATATATAAATGATCAAACCACAATAAGAAATGGGAAAACAAGACTAAGAACGTTTTCTTGAAAAATTTTTTTTAATACTTATTAAGTTCATAGTGTTTTAGTCCGACTTCTGCTTTATTTTGTTTAAGGTCCTCAAAATGATTCAATTTTTATTCAAGGTTCATATTCATAAAGGAAAAGAACATTTCTATTAATTAATATTAAAATATTACACTAAAAATCAACTGATAATTACAAAAATGCTGAGATTAAAGGATCTTTAGAGAATAAAAGTTTTTTTTGAAGAGTGTTAGCACTCTTTCCATTAAACTGATTAACTGTTTAATACTGGAGTTAAAAAGTTTTTGGTCAACAGACTTCAATTTACTTGACACAAAGATGTCAGGTTTCTTGCTAAAGTAATAATTGCACAATTTCTTCTAATCAGGCATTTGCGATAGATCAAGTTTACTTCGCTCAGCACTTTCATCAGAGTGGACTGAAACTTCTACCATAAAGTAGTCACTAACAATAATTTTCTTTTAAAATAAATCTCTTTAAGAAAGTTTCGTTGTAAAAAAAATCTACATTGGATAATAAGAAAAACAAACAATGAAAGACAAAAATCAATATTTTCAATATTACTTTTCAATATTATTCCAATATTATTCAATATTACAAAATACTAAAGCTTTTGGTTTAACATATGTCATATATGTGTTTCTAATTTCATTTGTAAAATTTAAAAAAAACAGTACTTTAACAATAGTTACAACGGTTTCATTAGTTTTCACTACTATTTCATTCATTGTGTTAGTGGGAATCTGCATTCATTCACAAATAGAATACAAAAAGAATTTTCTTCCATATTCTGACAAATCCATGTTATATTTTGTATAATTGGTCTACTTATATCAAGCTTTAGTGAAGCCAACTCCAAATTTTGACTTACTGTTTAATCCATTATATATTGCCTAAATTTCAAGTAAAGCAATTCGTTCCTTTTTAAGCTCAAATGAACAGACTTTTGTTAAATAAACTAATTCAACTTTTGACGTCTTTAATGAAAGCTTGCCAGATGTTCCTTGTAAGTACATTTCTTATATCAGGTTTTGTCACAAAAGCAATCATATATGTTACGTGACTAGATCATTAATGTGACTCGTCACCATATTACCTGGCAGGATTTTCTCCTATTTCAAAATTAGCTTCTATTTTAAATAAAAAATAATCCAACCACACCCAGTTCAAACTAACTTCATTGGAAAATAGTTGGTATGCTTTATATAACTTTATATAACTTTGAACCAATGGATTTATTCATCATAATAAGACTATAAACATTAATTTTTATTATTTATTGCATGAATTTTATTCATTGAGAATAATTTTAACATAATTAGAGAAACACCTAGTTTTTTATTTATTTATTTAACAAAAAAAACATTAACATTTTGATTACTGTTATCTTTTTGGTGATATGAAGCTTTTAGAGTAACTTGTGTGAATGAATAGGGACTTGCTTTAAAATTCTAGTCTTTGAAACATTCATGCATATTGTTAGTACCACTGAGGTTAGTATGATTTATATTAGAAATAGATAAAACCGTCGTACCTCGTAAGATGATCATGGACTCGTTGGAGTGCTTTCGGACTTTGTCCATCTTCGATCGCAACAAACCTCGGAGTAGGTTTGTTGCGATCGAAGATGAACAACGTTCGAAAGTACTCCAACGACTCCATGATCATCTTACGAGGTATGACAGTTTTACCTATTTCTAATTTAAAACATTTACTGAAGCAAGGATTGTGGAAATGAGCATAGCTTGAACAGGAAGGCTACTGCAGTGACTAACAGAAAATCTATGATCATTAATCTGAAGGTTTAGCATCGTGGTTGGAGCTTTAACTGTTTTGTATGATTTTGTAAAATAGTTCCTGTTGTACAGGGAGAGCACCGTGCTTTTTGATCGTTTTAGTATTGATATTTTCTTCTTGTTTGCTGAGGTAGAATTTGAGTATTTTAACAAACATTGTATTAGAATAGCTATTATTTCCAAAGGTTTGTCTGAAGTAGTTAATTGTTTCGTTGAATAGTTCCCACATAGATGAGCTTTTGCAGGTCCGGTTTACAAGTACGTTTATCTTATTCTTCGTGTATCCTTCGAGGCATTCACTTCTATCATTTAACTAAATGTTTTAATCTGTTTGGTTTTGGTACACTTGATGTTACACATTTCGTGCCTTCGTCATCAATGTCCACATCAAGGGAGTTGATTTTGGCACATTTGGCTTCTTCGAGAGTAAATTTTAGTTTAAACTGTTCTTACAGAGCAGTTTTAAGTGAATGGATTTCCTAGAATAATGACAAACACCACAGCCAGCTGCTAAAAAAAGTACTTCAAAATACACTTTATTTTATGAGGCAATTAGAAGAAGAGATTTTTAGGAGAACATATTTTGTAGGCGAACGGAATTGTGTCAAACTACAATCATGATGTTGAACAGCTAGCAATCTACTTATTAGACTACAATTCTTTGAAAATAACGGGTGTCAAGATAAAATAATACTTCTCATCTTTTCTGAGATTTTAACTATATTTACTTCGACACTGGTTTAGAGAGCTAAAAACAGAAACGGAATCCGTTATTTTACCTCTATTGTAGATTTACTTTTATTAACATCAGTTAATATAAGTTTTATTTTACAAAAATTCAAAATTCGATCTTGAGATTTTTACGAAATTACATGTTTTGGGGTACCCAAAGTCGTTTTATGAAGTTTCTTGAATGATGTCTGTATGTGTGTGTGTTTTTCTTTTATTTTTTAAATTCTTTATTGAAACATGCTCCACACAAGGTATTACCTGACTGTGTGTTTGTATGTGTGTGTGTGTGTGTGTGTGTGTGTGTGTGTGTGTATGTGTGTGTGTGTGCGTGTAAATATGTGTATGTGTGTGTGTAAGTATGTGTATCTGTGGGTGGGTGAGTGTATATCCAAAAGATTATGTAGACGCTATGGTCCAGAATCTTCGATGGATCAAATTGATATTTTACATAGAAATGGGCTTCATAGTGTCGATATATGTGCTGTACAGTGTGAGAGCAATTATGTATAAAGAAAAGTCACTTTTTTAGCAAAAATGTACTGTCTTTTTCGTCCAAACTACTAATTTTAATGTTTTGAAATTTTGGTATTATCTTTGTCATTACAAATGCAATAACTCAAAAAAATTCTCAGATTTTGAAAACAATCAAAAAAATAATTTTTTCCCAATGAAATGTAAAAATTTTGACTTATTCAATCTCAAAGCTTGTGAGGCAATACAAGCCATACCGTTTGACGAATAAAAACAAAATTAAACCTATTATTAAGACATTATGTGGAAGATGAGTTGAGGTAATTTTTTTTTCAAAATTACATAAACCAATTTAGCAATATAGTACATTGTCTGTTTAACACAAACGCTAGTAAAATAAAAATAAAACAAAAATCAATTGCTTATCAGGAAGTTTGTTATTATGTTTACTAATAGTAAAGTTGAGTGCAGGCCAGTCCAGACATTTTTTTTTTTAAATGTAATATACTTTTTTTCAGTTGTTGAATATCTGAACGCCGATTCAAAAGGCAGAATGTGTAAGAAACCCTAAATGTTATAAATAACCCATAGTGGTACTGTGTGAATCCTTCCAACAAGCCCTTTATTATCCTACGCGCTGACCTTTATTTTACTTTTGATATTTCTTTACTTCAATATTTTGCTTGTTTTCTTTCTCTTTTCTCGAAACTTTTCATTTTCTTTTACTTCAAAAATAAAACACTTCTATAAAATATAAATGAAATCGCAATATTTATTGTTAGTTTCTTTTATTGAATTTGAATATTTCTTTCCACCGTATTGAAAAAAAATAACAAAAATTTTCTTACAATAGTTTTGATCCTCAGTTGTATGAAGCCATTCTCATTATAATTACATTGGGTTAGTAGATAACTGTGCTTGTATATATATAAGGATTTTACATAAACATGTGAAATAACAATCAATGATCAAACCATAATATGAAATGGGAAAACAAGACTAAGTTCTGTCAACCGTAACATTGGGTTTTTGACTCTGACGAAGACCACTTGTTACGGTTGAAAGATTTTAGTCTTGTTTTCCCATTTCATTTTGTGATTTGATCATTGATTGTTATTTCACGTTTTCATGTAAAATCGTTATAATATATATATATACTACCAATCAATCTTGTTCCTTCCGTTTCTTTTCATTGTAACAATCTTACTATTTCATTAATAATACATCTTTGATTTCTTTTGTCTATGTTATATGGAAACCAATAGAACCCATTTTATTTGCTCATTGTTTTATCAATCTTTGATTTATAAAATCATAGATCTTCCATTCTTATGATCAGTGGATTTCCTGATCAAATTCTTGAAATCTTAAATTGTAACTGCATTTTAGTAAACGCAAAGCACATGTTTGTCTCCTCAAATACAAAAGTATATTTGCCCATAGACATCGCTTCAACACTTAATAATCATCAAAAACCATTATTTATTTTATTTGATTATTATTTTATTTGATTTTTATTTTAAAAATACATATTTTCTTTGTTTTTTAATGTATATTTTTTCATTATTATACTTTTATATTATTTTTAATATATATTTTAATGTATTTCTTATGGGTTGAGTATTTCATTTCAATAATATAATTATTATTTTTCCCTACTCTTTTAACACAATAAGGTGACAACTTGATAAAGTAATGTTGAGATAGAGACGTCTCTTGGCTTCCCTTCCATGGGATCCACTCCACCTTCCTGAGGGGATAGATTTAAAATAATGCAATTTGTTTAATCTATGTAATTTCATTTTATTAAATCGAATTCAAATATTCGTATATATATTCAGATATTACATTAAAGTTTTAAAATAAGTCTGGGCATCCCAAATTAGCAAGGTCTAACATGCACTTGAAAAATTTATTTATAACTACCATGCATACTTACAGTAGATATAAAAAGATTTCACATAAACACGTGAAATAACAATCAATGATCAAACCACAATAAGAAAATGGGAAAACAAGACTAAGATTTTTCAGCCGTAACAAGCGGTCTTCGTCAGAGTCAAAAACCCAACTGAAACACTAGATGCAGAGAACATCTGGTGAGGGGTTGAGAAGAGTGGGATTTTAAAAGGGTGAAATCGCAGGAAAGGACTAATGTCCAGAAAGGGATGTTTGGGGACACAAAGGAGTATAGTAAGAAAGAGTAAAAAACTATCCGCTCGCTAGCTGTCAACCCTCTTAGAAGAGGCCATTGCCCTCGTAACGAAAGTATCAAGTTTGAAGAGACCGTTACTAATGTTTATAATATTTGATCTATTCACGTATCACTAATTATTGGAAAGAAATTAGCTATTTTTATTAATATTTCCTTTTAATTTTTAAATGGGTTATTTTTGAATCAACTCGTTATGTTTTTATTATTTATCTCATATAATTATAAATTGTTGAGTCGTTAGCAAAATTAATTTAATAAGTGTTATGATGCAAAGTATCTTTGGTTTGGATGTTTGAAAATGCTGTTTGTTAACAAAGCACTTCAGGTTATTACTGAATCTCATAATTTATATGTAAATCGGTTTAAACAACACTCACCAATTCACAAGTCTCTGCTAGAGTGCACGCGTACAACCTATACTACGCTTGTTCATTATAATTATATATTTAAGCTCGTAATTTGTCGACTAACTGAGTAATTAGCTTGTATTAGCCACAATATGGTGAATTGTTGATAATTGTAACTCATTTTCCTCTATTGAACGGTATTGCCTCTAACCTATAAACCTCTTTCTACAAAAGGGAATAATGCTTTTCATGAATATTCCTGCTAATATTACTCAACATGTAAACATCTGATGTTAATGCATCAATTAACAATTTTTTACAATTTACTAATATAAATAATCGTTTTTAATTACATATTCTATATTTCAAGTGGTTAAAGATAATATGATATATCTCAAAGTTTTTTTATCACAGCTACATATATTTTACAATATTTTTCTCTATTGAAATTTTTGTCCAGCGTTCAAGAGTTCTAAAAAAAGTGTTATTTATGTAAAATAATATAAATTATGTAAGTTTTTTTAACTTTTTTTTCATTTTATAATAATTGATTCTGTATTTGTGTAACCCAGGAGCTGTCTAGAAATATAGAGAGAACCTGGCTAAAGGTGTTTTATTGAGATCTGTTTGACGCTGAAACGAAACTCAATAGAGAAAAATAGTGTTATATACATATATAAACGTCAAAACAACAATAAGAAAGCAGAAAAAAGACTAAAATCATTCAACCGTAACAAGCGGTCGTTGTCAAGAGTCAAATCTCAACCGAATTGAGATTTGGTTCTGAGAAAGGCGGCATAAATGTTGAAAGATCTTCGCCTTTTATTATTATTGTGGTTTGGACGTTATTTTTATTTGACGTGTTAATTTTGATATCATATTCTACATAAATAATATTTTCAAAGTTTTTTTAAACTTAACATCACATATTTCACACAATTATTCATTATCGAGTTTCGGTCCTGCATCAAACAATGCCAAAATAAAACGCCTTCAAACCAACTTTTGTTCCATATTTTTAGCCATTTTTTGAGCTACATCGATGCAAATTTAATTTTAACAACATTCAATTTTAATTTATCTTATTGTATGTACATATATATATATATATTTGTGTATTTTGGGAGCAGACCTTCAATCAAACATGTTTTATTAAAATTTATGCCAATTTTAACTTTTGTTCTTTTCTGAGTTAATTTTTCAAACAAATTAATGAAATTAGAATTTCATTTTAAATTATTAAAGTTTAATGGAATATATTACTTTCTAATATTATGTGTAACTCTTACAGTTTGAATTCAATAATAGTTATCATTGTTTTTATGATTATAGTTGTTTCATGTTTAATACAATTAACTATTTCAATTCAGTTATTAGTATTAATTTTGTTATACAATGTAATGATGTATCATTTAAAACGTTCTTCGGTAACTTTCGGGTATTTACCAAAGGATTTCTGGTAACGACATGAAAGGAAAGAAGTTGAACACTAAACACTTTAACACTTTAAACTAAAACTATAATTTGAAACTTGATCTAAAACACAAGCTTTCGGCTCACATTATCGTTACCAGAAATCCTTTGGAAAATATCCGAAAGTTACCGAAAACTAGTTAGGAAACTAGATAACATCAGTAAGAAATTGGTCAACGCAGAAACTGCTGCCAACTTTAATTATACCTGTTTAAGAGAAGACCTACTGCCTTCATACACCAATATATAATTAAAGTTACAGCTAGAGAACACAAGAAAGAGGACTAACACTCACGAATCTCGATAATTTCGGCGTCTTGCCGTCTTCAGGAGAGAAGAAAAAAATAAAAAGTATATACAAAATAAAATATATATATATATATATATATATGTATTAATGTAGCCAACAGCTTAAATGGATGCCAGCACATTAACCATTTTTTCGTCTATATTTGTAGGTAGCCTCACAATTACGTATTTATGCTGCGTCTCATTATTTTGATGAGTATCTTGCTGGATTATATCTTTTGTGTTGAAAGTTTTTAAAGTTTGAGGAGCATTGGGTGTTACTATTTCAGGTAAGATTCAATGTAGGCCTTTAGGGAAGATTATGAAAAAAAACTCGAGTTAGAGTGATGCTATGAAATTAATCAAACAACTCTCTCTTGGTAAATTTAACATTTTTTACAATTGTATCGTTTAATCTGTTGTGCTGAATAAGAATACAATGTTGTTTTGTGACATATTTAACAAGGATGTGAAGAGAAGGAGAAACGATGAAGTAAGGGGGTACTTAAATATAACAAACAACTTGACATAAGTAATGTCCTGCTTCCTTTTCTCGTTTGTTACAGTGTAAATTATAAGACATAAATTACATGCTTTTAACAAATTTACCTTTATGAAATGTTGAAAACAATCCTTTATGATTTGATTTCAAACATGGACTTACCTAACTCTTACCTTTGTAATTTATCCTGTTAAGATTTTTTGTTGCAGTTTTTTTCATATTTCATTATTAATTATATTTAAAATAATTTTTGTTGAAGCAATTTGTGAAAATGGTTAACTTATATTTATCACTCGTTTAATGCAAAATCAATAGTTGTTGTTATTTTCACATGTATTTACTTCAGATGATTAAAATGATATTAAACAAAAATTGAAACATTACATTGAGAATACAGAACATTACAATTCTATATTCAAACATTTGTTTGAATACAGAATTATTATAGAATAACCAGAACACAAACACGGTTGAACTTTAAGTTCAAAAAGTAAGTTAAAAGTTCTGAGGTAAAATGGATAAACCAACAAAAGTCTCCACACAAATGAAGTTTTATTCAACGCGTTTCCAACACTTTGTGTTCATCATCAGGAAGACACTATAATACAAATTATATCTAATTAGTTACAAAAATTAGAGTGACATAATAAAATTCAATTAAGAGAATTCAAGACATACCCAAGGATGTGGTACTGACGGGTTGGTCCAGTGAACACAATTAGTAGGAAACAGATCCGTTGCGAAAGAGTGGGGATAGCCATTTAGGAGATAAGGTGACAAAGGCTTCGAGTATGCTTGAAAACCTTTAACTGAAATACAGAAGGCCAGAACCTTCTGTATCCTAATCCTTCCTTATCTCCTAAATGGCTATCCCCACTCTTTCGCAACGGATCTGTTTCCTACTAGTTGTGTTCACTGGACCAACCCGTCAGTACCACATCCTTGGGTATGTATTGAATTCTCTTAATTGAATTTTATTATGTCACTCTAATTTTTGTAACTAATTAGATATAATTTGTATTATAGTGTCTTCCTGATGATGAACACAAAGTGTTCGAAACGCGTTGAATAAAACTTCTTTTGTGTGGAGACTTTTGTTGGTTTATCCATTTTACCTCAGAATGAGTAAATACCACACAATTACGGATTGCACAACTAATGATTTAAGTTAAAAGTGATTAAATTTCTAATATTGACTTCGCCTTTGGTGCTCTTTATGGCCGGAATCTTTAGCTCATTTATTATTTGGCATCCATTTTTTTTATGATCAAGTCACATTATTTGGTTTCTTATACTTCGAGAAAATAATGTGTTACCTCCCTCAAGTTTAATAGAATAGGAGTAATGAGAATTTGAATTCGTACAGGTTTCAGGCCGACTAGATTTTTTACACTTCAAGAGATACTAATGTTCAAGATATTCTATTTTTCACATGAAAAAACCTGTAGTACCTGTAAAAAAATCGAAAATTGGAATCACCATTACTTTATGTACAAATTCAACCTTTTTTTTAACACTGTGACATTTCATAAGGAATATAAAAAATGCTACCAATCTAAAAACTTGTTAATTTAAGTTTATATAAATTTAGTTACAAATATTTCTCTTAATTGTAATCAATAACGCTCTAGTTTTTAATAATTGTATTTTAATTAATTTTACTGGAGTTTCATAACGATTCTAATCAAACAGTATAAGTAGTTTGAGTGTTTTATTAATTTATATAATTTAAGATCTTTAAAATTTTAGGATTGTTAAATATTTTAAGACAGTACTTCTAACTTTCTACTATTAATTTTAATTTTTTAGTTAAACTTTAAAAAAATTTATGCTTAATTGGAAAAAAAACAGTGCACTTATTTACAAACTTAGTTTAAAATTATTCATAATTGCTTTTAAACATTTATTTTAAATCCTATTAATAAATGCATTTAACAAATCGAATAAAGTATGAATTCAAATGGTATATTCATGATCTACTAAAAAGAAGTGAATTGTCAAAGGTTAATCTCAGATTTATATGGTGTTTTGGTTATTAAATTTCCTATAGTTGTAATTTATTCTTTTATAAGATTTAGTTATTTAATTTTTCTTTAAATAAGTAAACTTTAAATTTCTAGTTTAAATAAGTAAACTAGATTTAATTTTTGTTCTGACAACTTTCTCTGGCGGAGTAGATATTAATATATAAAGCTCTTGACAGTCTTAATCTTTCATTCTTTAAAGAATATTATATAATCTGACAGCTTGAGATTTAAATATTTCCATCAATTTTGAAACAAATTTAAAAAAAAAAAAAGGAAAAGATAAATATTTTTATCATTGATGCATGTGTAAATAGGCTCTTTTATATCACCAGCAGTATTCTAGCTGTGGCTAAACCAAGGAAAATATTCTGTTTCCAAAGCTTATTTTTATACAAAGATTTCTTTTTGGTATTCCGACATATACCTGTTGAATTATTCTATCTATATATTCGATATACTTCGCCCCCATAACACTGTTTGCCAATTTTAAATCAGTTCCACAATATTTTTATTCATTCTGCAGCAGCCTGCTTCCATAATCTAAGTATAGCAAATTCGGAATGATTTTAATTCCTTAAATTTTACTACCAACTTAATAATCTTAATATTTTTCAAAAATTATAATCAATAACATTTCAATTTTTGAATAATTTTTGAACTAATTACAATTTTTTTACTTATACAAAATATTGGCATTTTGTATAAATAAAAAAAGATAATATTATAATTAGTTTATTAGAATCCTGTAATTTAGTAACTAAAAAATTACAGGATTATGTAATTTTTATTACAGAATATCTTGTAATAAAAAGGATAATTTAAATGAAGATAAATTATGATGCAAGGATTTATCTTCAGTTAAATTCCAGATGTAACTTAAGATAACAGTTTCTCTTCAGAACGTCTTACTTGTTCTGAAGTTCTGTTACTGAAAAAATCATACTTTTAATAGTTATGTGATTAATGAATATGTGATTATTAAAATTTTGGTGGTAAAATTATGTAAGTTTATACCAGGCATGGGCAACCTGCGGCCCGCGGGCCACATGCGGCCCAACACGTGTTTTTGTGCGGCCCTCGGGGATTACTGGAATCCTATCTTAATATTAAAAATTCTTTTGCTCTTTGTTTATTCACAAAAGCTCACCGAAACTTTTAGAAGGAAATTACAAAAATAGAGAGAGAAAGCTCTATAGCAATAAATGTTTTAGTTCTTTTTCTTATATGACGTAATAATCTTTTTGAGATTGGGTTGTTGTAATTGATTACCATAATGCAATTATAAGATGAATAATAATTTTGATTATAAGAACAATAAAAAGTTAAATAATCATTAACACATTAATATAACGCACCATATGTATTTCTGTATATATTGAAATACATTATACATATAAGCTTTATGTATCGACATACCTCAGAAATTACCATGCGGCCCGCGGTCTTTTGGAAATTATATAATGCGGCCCCCATTTCATAAAAGGTTGCCCATGCCTGGTTTATACTTATAAATGTTGTAAGTTTATATAAAAGTTGTAAAGTTGTAAGTTGTAACTTACAACTTACAATTGATGTTCATGATTCTCATTTTTATAAATAATGAAATATGAATGTGAACAACCTTTAACAAAATAGTTCTCAGTGCGTTTAATATCATAGTCTTTGAGTATTACAAAACTTCTATACTTACTAAATATATTTAGGTGGCTTATATTATATTATTGTATAATATAAGCCATACGTTTCAAGCATACAGTTTTGTACTGTATGTCATATCTAGACTATAAAAAACCAGAGAGAACTTCTGAATTAAGAAATATACAAAAGTTTTTATGTTGCTAAATTTTAAGCCACATTTCTGTGTTTCCATCCTAAATGAAACCTGAAACAGAAGAGGAATATAAATAGCTATTGGATAAAATGCTTATATGTGAGATGCATGATTTTATAATATTGTCTTAGTTTCTGTTCGATTCTCTAAAGTAATTGATTAATCCCAAACTTAAATTTACAGACATGTTTATTATAAAATATGATTAAATATGAATTGTAAACTTTCTGAGCAAGTATCTTTTTTTTTGCAGACATCATTCATTTCATAAACTCACAAAGAGTTTATCAAACACAAACAAGCAACGTAAAAACATAACACTGTATATATTTAATAATTTTAGAAGTAATAAAACAGGTGGTGGATTTAGGGGACTGTGCTCTAATCAAGCAATATAGAATAACAAAGGTATGACGTATACTTTCATATTTTTTCTAACTTTAATTGCACTCTAGGACTCTTGTATTTCCATCATTTACTGAATCCATGGTCCTTGTATTGGAGGTCCAGTACGATACGCTCTGAGCTAAAAGGGCTTTCTTACAATACTCTTCCAAAACCTGATATAAATGATGTTTTCTATAAATAAATCAACTAATAATGAAGCCTTAGATGTTGCGCATAGATTAAACTTGGAATAAATGTTAATTTCAGTTTATACTGGATCATTCAAATAAATATTAAAGAAAACAGTGACTTTGCAAACATGGGGTATTTAAAAGAAAGAAGAATGAAAAATAAATTCTCTCAACATAAGTCAGGTAAAATAACTGACTCCAGATATAAAATATATTTCTGTTATAAAATAAATCTAACCAGTTTTTTTTCTAAAAAAGATCTGAGTCCCATTTTTGAAACCTTATTGCTGTTTAGACAATGTTTTTTTTTTATTGCACGTATTTACTTTTAACTGTTGGCGCTACACTCTGCGACAAGGGGACTTTTTACGCTTCTCATCCAAAACAGAAGGATGAATTAAAAAAATGAGCTCTTGCCATGTGTATGAGAAATGCCGATGTACTGCACTTATATAATGAAACAGGACTAGTAACTGAGGAGCTTTACGATAAAGTCATTGTTTGTAAAATTATCGCATCACGGTTTCAAGGAGAAATAGTTTAAATTCTATGATTGAAATTTGTTTTATTTAAGGAGAGCAACATTTCTTTTTCAACGATTCAATTTCCAATTCAGTTAACACTTGACATGACTATTCATAAGTTTCAAGGGGAGACTCTACAGAAAGTATAATTCATTTAGGTAAAGCAGTATTTCAACATGATCAATTATATTATTCTCTCAGTAGGGTCATTTAGAGTTTATCTACATTTTTGTGAACATGATTTCATTAAAAAGGAATGTGATGGATGACCCAACGGGTTACGGGTAGTCTAGTATAAATATAGAAATCACTCAGAGACATTTCAGCACCCACGATATATTACAGTTAAACTATTCTGTTTTCTTATCAAAGATGAATCATAATAATAATAATTTATAAATGATTATTTATAAATATAGAAGTCTTGAAGGAACTTGAATGTCGAATATAAACATGATTTTACTCTGATTATGCTATTCAATCAATCAAGGTAGTATGTTTGATGTAGTGGGACAATTAATTTCTGATCAATTTGTTTTCAATAGTTTTGTTTGATTTCAGAGAACTCAAGTGTCTTCGAAACATCGTTCATACAAACCTGATGCTTTCCTACATACTGAATGACTTTACTTGGCTGCTCAACTACATGCTATTGGTAATTGCCAAAATTTATCTATATGGTTGTATTATTTTGTTTTGTGCAATTTATTTTTTCGAATTTCAAATTCGAAAACGTCTACACTTATGGCTTTTGGTTTTTGTGTTGTTTTATGAAAGAAAACTGTGTATTGCATATCCAACAACATTGAATAATTGAAGGCTCAACGGCATTGAATAATTGATAACATTGCATGGTTCAACAACGTTGTATTCATGGCGGGTGTCAATGAGTTACATTAATGTGTTCATCCTTCATTGAAAGGTTGAAAAATATTTTTCCATCAAATAAAAAAATAGAGACTGAAGCTTTAACAATTGTACCAGAATGGATAATTGAGATTTCAGATTGAAATATTTCTTCAAAATAGCGACCATAATTCCATAAAAAAAAACCTAACTTTAATTTTTAAACAAAAGAACAACATTTTTGAGCATTGTTAAGGATATATTCGTCTAAACAGAATTGACATTCTGCATGTATTTACCAACATTGATTATTTGACAATAATTCATGCATCATACAGCAATAAAGGGTTGACAATATTGCATGGCTCAACGACATTGAAGAATTGATAATATTGCATGGCTCGACGACATTGAAGAATTGATAATATTAAATGCCTTAACAGCACTGAAGAATCGACAATATTGCTTGGCTCAACGACATTGAAGAATTCATAATAATTCATGGCTTAACAACATTGATGAATCGACAAAATTGCATGGCTCAACAACATTGAAGAATTGACAATAATGCATGTACCTAATAACATTGTAGAATTGATAATATTGCTTTGACTTAACAAAATTGAAAAATTAACAATAATAAAGCTCGTAACAACATTCAAATAAAATATTAATTCTAATTATTCCTATTCGGTAGAGCTTTTGAAAAATATTTTTCAAAATTCCTAATTTTGTCTATAATATAAAAAAAATATTTTTATATATAATATGTATAAATAAATAAATATATATATAAATACATATTATAATATATAAATATATATAAATAATATATAATATGTAATCTTATATATTATTTTTATGACAAACCCATATTAGCAGTTTTTAAATATAAGTGTTGAATGTCTAACTTAATTGTTAAGAGATTTTGATATGAGTTTATGATTCGATTTGTTGATAGGTTACCTTTCGATTTAAGTTGATGCATATTTAAACACTGCATGTTTTTTCCTGTTATTGTAACTTAGAATAAATAAGTTAGTTAAATTCTTTTGCTCCTCACAATAGCTTTCATTACAATGAATTTCAGTGTAAACAATACCATTTTTTAATATTTTATCTGCATGGTTATGCAATGACATGTTAGCACAATTTATATCCCTTAAATGGAAATTTACATAAAGAAAAAAAAAAAGCACTACCAACAGTATGTGGTTACTGGTGAATGTTTGCATTTCTCACTCTGGAATGGAGATTATCATCGGGTAATGTAAAATGGGCAGTTTCTGGTTTTGTGGTAGATTCCGAATTCGAAAAATTCTTTTCTCCATTTCCAATAGCTTTAGTGCTCAGAGTAATGTTTTTGTTGAATGTTCAATCTCTAAAGTTTAGTTCATCTAATGTTGCTATTCATTACCATTAATAACTAAAACAATTCACTACGAGTTGATTCAAATACGTCCATACAAAAAGATAGAACTTAAAAGTTAAAAAAACTTTTTTAGTAGTTTGTTCGTAATTTATATAAAACAACAATCATGTTAATTTGAGAAAAAGTTTTAAAAAGAAAAAGTTTGCATTTCAAAACTTCATGTTTCAATAAATGAACATTTAAACATTCAAAATATAAAATTAAATGTAAAAAAAAAAGTAAAAATAATATACCATCACACACAAAGGCATTGTAAATTATATTACTAATGCAAAACATAAACATTGAAATTGAAATTAATATTTTAGTATTGCAACAGGAAAAATTGTTTTCTAACAAAAAACAAATGATAAATAAAGATTTATAAATTGCAATAATTAAAAATGTTAATAACAGCAAATAACAGACTTTATAAATAGAAGAGCAGAAGATTATTTGAACAAGTTTATCAGGGAGAGTATAAGCACAGACTTCTTAATATAAGCAGGTCTTCCACCATTCATTAAACCTGGATTATCTCTGCCCCTGCTATCGTAATATTTGTGTATTTCTTTACCAACACTCGGAATCATTTTATTTTTATAAACTTTATTGACAAAAGTTTTGATTGCTAAATTAAATTGTTCAAACTTTTAATTTAGATAATTTCATTTTGTATTAGTGTTTCATTCAACTAGCAAGTTGGCTTTTAAGATTGAACAATATAACAATAATAGTAATAATTTTGACAAGTTTCTTTTTGAAAAATACCGATGTACGTTATTGACTGTTATTAAAGCTATTATACTTAAAAATTTTATTATACTTGGTTAATTTCTTTAAATTTTAATTTAAAATTTATCCTGTCACTGTTTCAAAAATATGCGACTCACCCATTTAAATTTATTACCTTTTGATCACATTCCTATGGAGCAAACGGATACAATTACATGTGGAGAGACAATTGATTTTTATAGTTATATACGTCTCACATTTATTAAATTGTTTAGAAGTTTGTTGAATGATTATCATGCAATAATAGTATACGAACCGTTCAGTTTTACTCATTATTAGGAGTTTTGTTCCCAAAAAATATTTAGTTCCTAATGAATTTTAGTAGTCATTCAACCATTCGACGTTCAGCCTTCTGCAAATGTTAATAGTATTCAGAAGTTTTCTTTTTAAATACCGGTTAGTTCATAAAGAAGTATGTTCTAATTTTCCTAGGCTTGTTCATAAGATTATGGAAACGTCCCATTGGATGGGATTTTGACTTACTTTTTGATCTTCCCGCTAAAACAAAGCACTTAAGTTTGATGGCACCAGGAGGAACAAATGCCTTGAAAATGAAGTCACCATGTTTGAAAAATAACGGTGACCAATTTAACAACCAATAAATTATTTAAAAATGAACATATGTTAAGCAAGGGAAAAAATTCTTTTGGCCATACCAGCGTCATCGGTAGCAGTAGAGCGCTTATTTAGTGTGGACGAATTGTTGTTGAGTAAGTTACAAAAACGGATGTCACCAGCCCTCGTTATGAACTCTGTGTACATCAGATTTGCATGTAACATGAAAATTTTGGAAATCTTTCAGGGATTACCTGAATTAACCGAATTAGTAGAAGCAGTCGATCAACAGAAAATTAATAATATGCTGAATGAGCAGAGTGCCTCAGAAATGGTCACATGGTAATAAAATGAGAGTATCAGAATGATACTCAATTTTCATAAAGTTAATAAAATTTGTCGTATTGCATGTCTCTATGTATATGTAGTTCTATTTAGTAGACACTAAAAGGATTTCACATAAAAACGTGAAATACAATTAATGATCAAACCACAATATGAAAATGGGAAAACAAGACTAAGATCTTTCAACCGTAACAAGTGGTCTTCTTCAGAGTTAAAAACCCATAAAACACTAGATGCAGAAAACATCTGGTGAGAGGTTGAGAAGAGTGGGAGGGAAGAATGATATTTTAAAAGGGTGAAAGCGCAGGAAAGGACTAATGTCCATAAAAGGTTGTTTGGGGAAACAAAGGAATATTAGAAGTTTAGTAGACACTAAACCTAAACTTTCAAAAATTTCATAATTTTATTTGAACTGTATTCCATATTAATATTATAATTGTAATTCCGTTGGATGAGATGGTATGTGAGAGAAAAATATGGCATGTCCAATTGACAAGCCTGAATTTGCCCAAATCTTTAAAAGAGCAGATTCCATACGTGGATGTTAAAATACTGCTTATTTGGGCCTTAAATTATTCATTTTCTTCTACTCATGCGAAAACAAGTGACTTTCTTAAAAATTTGAAGATGTCATGCAAGTCTATGAATTCTGTGCGCAGTAGCTTTTTTTTTGATAAGTTTCTTTGAGTGCAATCTTTATATGAATTCTGTTCTATTAGTTCTATGAATTCTGTTTATGAATTCAGTCTATGAATTCTGTGCGCAGTAGCTTTTTTTTTTGCTAAGTTTCTTTGAGTGCCATCTTTTTATGACTATTGATTTTAAAGATAATTTAACTGCGAAGTTTCTAGCATCAGAGATTCATTGTTTTGTTCTAATTGTTAAAAAACCTATATTTTTAGTATCACAGAGTTAGTGGAAGTTATCTCATAAAAAAAATTGAGAGGGAATTTAATATCTTATACTGCTGTGATGAAATTGCTGCTTCAATGTTAATGTGAAAGACAACTTTATATAACAAATATTATGATTTGTTAGATTACCACTCAAAAATATAAATGTCGTCCACTAGTCTTGATAATAAGAATTGTTTACTCCCATTCTCCTTATTGATAATTTGTAATCACCTTTCAATACAAGAATAAAGATCCTAATCTTTTATGATTGCCCTATATCAAGTTTTGTAACCAACTGAGATTCATGAGTTTATTTTATCTCACATACTAACATTTCAAAAATACTGTTCTTTTAAAATTCATCTACATTAAAAATGTAGCACAAATTTATTTTCGTTAATAATGAAATGTAACAGTATGTTTGTGATATTTGAAGGCAACATACCCTTCATCGACTTTTACGGCCTCTAGGAAGTAATCTTAGGGAAACGTGTAGCCATTAGCTACTATCAACATGGCTTAAACGTGTTTCTCAGTTGAATAAACATGTAGACTTACAATTGCGCAACATTTAGAAAACGTAGTTAATGGAGTACTAAATTTCTTGATTAAACCACTACAGATCCAGTTGTATGCTACGAAATTCTTATAGTTTCAATTTCAGAATGAAAACGTAACAAAATTAATATCAAAATGTTTGAAATTCGTTATTATTATAAAGAAGTTCATAAATATTCTATATTTAATTTATTTTGTACAATTTATTTTAATGTATTTAAATATTTTAATTCAACAGAATTAAGCATATTGCCAAATTTATAATAATTTAGGTTCATATTGTCACTAGCTAAAGTGTAATACAAGGAAAACAGTAGAATTTATAAGCACAACACATGTACTAAATTATAATACATTAATGTAACGGAGCCACCTTATTACTAATAACAAAACCTGGAATGGCCTACACTCAACTTTACTATAAGTAGACATAATATCATACTTCTTGGGTGTGTAATGTATAATGTTCCATTTAGGCATAATTAAGGTTTATTAGTCCTTCTTCTATTTAATATCATCTATTTTATATTCCTATTATTTTTTTATATCACAACACTGACGCAAATAATCTCATTAGTATAACTACAGCAGTAATAACATTTTTGAAAAGCAAAAAAGTAGATTTCGTGTTACGAAATAATTTCTTAAAGGAGAACATGGCTTTCGTTCCAAAGCCAGTGGATCTCTTACATAGTTTATCTGACCTCTTTCTACATTGAATATTTAGGACAAATTTTCCCATTAAACTTGAAAATATTCTTCTTTTTTTTTCTAAAAAATATCAGGAAAATCGAAGGAAATATTTTGTTTTTAGTTCATTTTTAATTTAAGATGTAGGATAATTAAATATATTATTCTTCAAAGAATGTTTTCAATTTTAAATTTGTTTCACATTTTTGGTCTTTTGTAGAATTACTATACTAGAAACATTATCATGGCTTCCTAGTTTTTAATAAAAATCACTTCTCTTTTCATTTGCCAAAATTCATATATATCAATTCCCTTTGAGCGAGTGTTATCTTTTTTCTGCGTTCTGTACTCTGATATAACATTGCTGAAAATGTATATTGAGAAAAAATGTATTAGTAGTTAGCCTTTACATACTCAAAATAAGGTAAAAGCCGGTTATTCAGTATAATTTAATACTTTTATGGCTGGAAAATACTAATTTTAGAAAATAATAGATACAAACTGTTGGACTAGAATAGTGAAAAAACTGGCTATTTGTCAACAAACATGACTCCTCTTTCTAGACGAAAGAGTCCATTCCTCACACTTCAATATTATCCAAAGATCACATGATTCATGAAGAAAAAACAGTTTTACATGATATTAAGTTTTGTTTAAGGTTGTAACATATAGATTGACCAGAGTATTTTCTGAGAAAAATGTATCATACTATGGAAAGCAACAGAAATTTATGTTCATCGGCAGTGATTTTTAACATGTAAAATATTTATCCCTTATATCTCATATAAGTCAATAAATTATTTTAATTTTTCTATTATAAACAGTAATGTTTACTTTACTATAAGTAAATTATAGTAATCGTGAAAAAATTTGAACTCGTGATTTTGATGGAATTATATGTTTTGAGTCTTCAGAAGTCGTTTTCTGTTTTTGCAATGATGTCCGTGTATGTTTTGGTGGGTGGGTGAGTGCGTATTGTGTCTGTGCGTATGTACCCAAAGCTTTTGGAAACGCTACAGTCCAGAATCTTTGATGGATCAAATCGATATTTTACCAAAAAAAAAAATGCGCCTCATAATGTAGATGAACCCTATTGTTTGGGGAGTAATTATGCATGTTTGAAAGTCCCTTTTTTGCCAAAAACTTGTTTTGAGACTACATTTTTTTCTCCTAAACTAATAATTCTAGAGTCTTCAAATTTCGGCTTTGTCTTTAATGCTACAAAAGCAATAAACGAAAAACATATTCAGATTTTGCTTCAAAAATATAAATATAATGAGGTAAGGTTTAATAATGTTTCATAAATTTTTATAATTGACTAGTAATATGATTTTCTGTTCTTAAAGAGAGCTGCTACAATGGTAGGTTTAATTCTTCTTTAATCTACAAGCTTAATTTCCTTATTTATAAGACATTAAAAATAAATTCCTTTGTTTAATACACTTTTCAGAAGTTTTTGTTTATTTTGTTTTAATTGCTGCCAATATATTGATGCGATGTAGACTATGTAAGGACTTACGGTTAAAGATGTGATAATTACTTACTAATACAACCGCAATCTCACAAACACTACTCTCTCTCTCACTCTCTCTCTCTCTCTCTCTCTCTCTCTCTCTCACACACACACACACACTCACTCGCTCTCATATACACACGCACACTCACACATACATACACGCACACATACACACGCACACACACACACACACACAAACACCATATACACTGTATAGAATTTAGTATTATATTTGTTTTTACTTTCGTTTTTTATATAAATTCATTAACTGCTCAATTAAATTTATAAGTTATAGTACTTAAACTTGACTCTAAAATGTTAGTAATAGTTTTCTACATTGCTGTTATATTATAAGTTTATTTGTTGTATACATGTTGCACCTCCTCCTGTGGTACATGCGAATGTAAATAAATTCCTTCATAACAAAATTACAGTTGTAGAAGAAAAGTCACAAACGCATGCTCACAATGATAAATAGAGACACAGAATGAGAAAGGAATAGAGTGTGCTGAATGAAGATAAAGTAAGAGTGAACGATGTAGGGAGGATATTGTTGCGTATTTATTCAATGAGGAAAACTTTTGTAGCTGGAAACTTTTCCTTTGACTCTTACATTGTCAGAAACATATTCCTTTAACTTCAAAATATCATTTGTTTTCTTATTTTATGTGCAATGTTTTGTTTAATATTCATTACATTCTCAACTCGATAAAAACTTTTTATCAACTCATCATCAAATACAGCGTATTCTAGAAATTGCAATGGTTTAAATACTATTGGCCGAGAAGCTTTTTTTCTATAAAGAGACTGTAGAGATCAATTACTTGTAGTGATTAGTGTGATAGGCATTGGTAATGGTTACTTATTTTGTGTAACTTTAGAAGCTATTATCTACGCATCTTCAGAAAATATTATCTCTGCTTCTTCAGAAACTTTCATAATTAATTTAATATCATCATAGGCTAGTACTTGAACAATTTTCACGTCATTAAAATAATGATGGTGACTGTAGATTTGTATAGGTATGTACTGTACTATTAGTCAGAAAGAAGGTGATTCATGGAGTTGCAAAGTTTGGTGGAGGAGAAACTTTATAATTTCACTAGAAAACGTGCCCGTCATTGACGGGTACTTTTTCAAAAATGGGAAGATGATACATGCAATTCCAAAATATCATTACAAGTTATAGAATAGTAGCAAATATCATTATTGGTACAGTCTTAAGCAAATGACTCTGTATAAATTACTTAGGCTGTCTTGCCTTCAGGTCCATGAAAGAACAAAGAGTTGAAACATCTGACTCTTGGGCAAGCAAACTGCAGTTGACCATGTGAGCAACACTTGGTGTCATTCACTTCAATTTCTGCGGTGTAGAGAGTTTCCTCTTGGAACTGAGTCACCGTCATTACGAAACAGACGCTGATGGGACATTACAATCGTTTGAATGGAAAGAGATAGTGTCTGGTAATCAATAGTATGCGTGCTCTCACGATTTTTGCGCTGGTGGCCTTGATTTTGTGGGCAATTTTCCGATCGTTTGGTTGGAGTTTCCACATTAATTGTCCAGGTGATATCAACTGATACGAGCTTTCTACCATAATTACTTTGGGTAATTTTGTGGGATTTGAACCCACGACCTTGCCTAGTGCACTAAGCTCTGGGTTATGGGGGCTTTGTTGGATGTCACTTGGACAATTAATGTGGAAACTCCAATCACAAGATCGGAAAATCTCCCAAAGGATCGAGGCCACCTCCACAAAAATCGTGAGATCAGAAACTACTGCTACCTTTAACAATATTTGCTTACAAGACTTGGTGCCAATTTACACCAATAATATATATATATATATATATATATAGTAAATACAAAAATGTTGTCTGACTGAACCGAAAAATTGTTTGAAAAATGCAGATATACTTTACGTAACTTACGTACGTAGAACACAGAAAAATCTTAGTTTATACTGTGATAAGTATTTCGAATAACAGTTTGTCATCAGAGTAACCCAAATAGATAAAATAGATTATGACTCAGTTCCAATATTACCATCCTGTTAGTTATCTTCTTCAGCAGAATAAATGGTGACATACGAAGGCAACAGTCAACTGAAGGTTTCACAATATCTATACCGGTGCAGGTTAGCTATAATAGAAATGAAGAAATTAATCAGAAATATTAAAAGGAAGAATATAAAATATATAATTCTAAATTTAATAAACAATAAATAGCCAAAATTACGCTTAGATAAACAAATAACAAACAATAGTTAAGAAAATAAACTTTTAGAATAAAATTTAATAGAATAAATAAATCATATTAAAAAATTCTTATAAAATGGTTCACATTAACGCCAGGGTGTTAATGTACTCTTTTGAACCAGCCTAATTTGGGTTCTTCTGATGCTATTCATGGACATATCTATGGTGTCTTTGTACATTTTTTAGAATTTTTACTTTGAGAACATTCATTTAAGCTGATACGGTTGGTGTAATTGACGTAAATAGAATGAAAGCGACCCAAAAATGGTGCTATTTTAACTGACTTAGCATCTATGATTATAAACTTTTGAAGTCCATGGACTGTAAATAAAATTTATTGTAATTAACTACAGAAAATTACTACACTTTAACATAGATAACTAACTGTTTTACATAGAATTTATCCTAAAAATAATGATTGTGTGACCGAATTTGATACACCTAAACAAACACACTAATAAAAATAAAAACACATACATCATACTGATTTCACTTTGCGCATTATTTGACTCAAAAGAATATTATTTACTCATTTTTGGCTATCATTCCTGAATAAAATGCAATTTATTCATAGATTGAGATAAATAAAATCTGAGATAAAAATAAAATATACATTAAGTCTTTAAATACATAAACAGGGTATATTAATATTAAAATGAAATTAATTAAGTTTAATGTAGCATTTATGGTCATATTAACATTTATAGCTTTTTGAGTCATTTAGTGAAATAAGCTATTTGGCTAAGAGATCTGTTGGCCACGCTCTTATGAGATAGAGTGGAGACTATTAAACGTGATTAATGAGAATATCATATCCAGAAAACTAGTATTTCAGCGTTTATTAAGAGCATTCATTTCAAAAGACTTAGTTAAGAAGAAATAGATAACATTAATTTCATTTTATGCTATATTTCAATTTGAAAGGTTTTTAAATCTGTTTTCACAAAATAGATCATTTGAACTATAAGTAAAATTTATTTAAATATTGACCTTGACATAAAAAGTTCCGTTTAATCTTTGATGGCAGTAGAATAGTGCAGCATATTTTAATTATTATGCTAAGATATTATTGGGAGTAATCCAGAAAATCTTTTTCCATGGTGCAGAATTAATCAAACTGACTTCCTTTCAGTGATTATAAAAAAATAGAAAAGTCAAATATTCAAAATTCTTTTAATGTTTTAGTTTACTTATCTATTTTAGCATTAAGCTAACAATTATAAATTATTAATATTAATTCAATTATTGATTATTAAAAATATATTTTGATATTTAATATAAAGTATACGAATTCATTTGTAATATAGACAAATATAAAATAGAAATACATTGGTATTAATTGTTTGCGTTGTTGTCACTATGAAACTGTATAGTGAACCTTACCCAATATATCGCTAACATCTGAATTTATCTAAAATATACCTGAAACTCTTGGGATGGTATGATTAAAACTTGAGTTTGTGCTGTTGTTTTTATTTTGCATAGGAATGATAGTTTCAATTAGAAGTTATTCCAAAGATAAATAAAAACCCGACGCTGATTCTTTCAGATGAATCAGTTGTTGTCAGTTTTCTAGGATCTGAAGATTGTTTAGACTACCCACTTCTTTGTAAAATTAATGAGCCATCAAAGATGGTAAGAAAACAAAACCGCACAATGTAACCAAGGAGTTGTGCGGTATATTCTGTGGTTTTACTATTCCCGATCCTAACGTCTTCTATAACGACTACCAAGGAATCATGATTATCAAGCTCATCCCCTAGGTATGTATTCAACCTTAGTAATTTCTTCTCCCACAGTAGCTTGACTTCAAACTAAACACGTACTGCTCTTCAACGTAACTACAGATAACAGACTTCCCTTCAAATTTTGATCCAATCCTAAAATTATCTCTCTGCGAACTTCAGGCAAATCTCATTTCTGACTGCTCAATGCACGCAATTTACCTGGTGAAGTCAAAAAATCAAAACCCACATCTTTTGAAATTCCAAACAATATCTTTAGTACAAAGGCTGTTATTTACCCCATATAAAAAATCTATTCCAGGTTCTTGGTCTATTAGGTTACATCAAATCCTCAATACTCTATCAGACCTCAAAATCAAAATAGATAAATTTAATAAAGTAATTCAAGAAGTACTACTAGAATGATAGATAATTGTATTGTCCAAGCGCATACAAGTTTCCTATTCCTTCTCAAATATAGAAAAAACATAGTGGCACTCTCGATAAACTCACGAAAAATTATTTCCCTTGTTGTGTAAACATCAAGTCACAAGTTGTGTAAACTGATAAAGGAACTTTATCCACTTCTGTCTTTCTCCTTATCAGCTTAGAAAGTCCTTGAAATATAATGAACTTATTCATCAATACACCTTTTAAGTCCTTTTCGACAGAGGTGAGAATTATAGGTGTGTAACGTTGTGAGTATATTCGTCGTTTTTTCCGATTTCATGACAATCTAGTTACATAGTTTCACTTCTCATTTAAAATCTAACTGTTATAATATATTATGTACATATATAGACGTATTATATACGTTATACATATGCTTCTTTCTTCTCCACCTTTAGAGATTATGATTACCGATTACACTGTACTCAGTTTGATGCATTTAGTATGACTTTAACATTCTCCATTTGAAGCCTATGTATGAATTATAAGAGGACCTCAATCATCCACTATTGAACATTGCTCGTATTCATATCAATTATTAATCATAATATAATATGAATAATATCATATCATATATCAATATCATATCATATACAATATCATATCATATATCAATATCATATCATATATCAATATCATATATACCATATCATATATCAATAATATCATATCATATGAATAATCGTAATTAATCATATCAATTACCATAGTCTTAGAGTTCAAATGCTAAAAACTGTCCTCCAACACAATAAATTTGTCACTTTATAAGCTTCTCAAGAAACCCATGTATGACTCTTAGTAGTTTTCTTACATCCAGGCATCAACTTAAACCCTTAATTTGTATTCTGAAATTTTGAAATAGCAGAAATGTTTAATTTTAAATAGTAAATATTTTTATATTTATTAATTCCTTAAATAACTATGATTTATATATAATTTATTGAAGTAATTATTTTTTTATTCATTTATGTTTTGTTGATTACAGTTTCTTTTTTATTAAGTCTTTTTATTATTATTTATTCCAGTCTTTTCTTCTTCATCTATTTTTAGTACTTCTTTCGTATTTTTTGTGGCTAACCTGAATATATTCTGTGAAGCTGTCCAATTGCTGTTTGTCTTCTTAGTGTACCTCTTCCCTTCCTGAGAACGATGTTTAAAAAAGTCGAAATATTGAAATTGAGTCTTAGTTTTCGTGTTTCTGTCTATATTAAACGTTTATTCGTGAATTTATAAAAAAAGAGTAAGAGAAAAGATTACGAAGGAACAACAACAAAACTGACTTCACACACTTGAAATGCATTTCTTTGTGGTTCTTTCGTGTTCTTTTCGCTTAGTAGTTTGTAATTTATCCTAACTGCCTGTTTTTATTATATATTTTGTTTTTATTATATATATTTCTAGATTGATGAAATAAAACAAAAAAATGATTATATGTCATTAGCATGTATGACTACTAATTGTTTTTACTATAATTACCATTGTTTCATTTGCTTTCTAAATGTTCATCCCTCTTGCAATATATGAAGGTGGAATACGGTTTCTGCATCTTTGGATATATTTGAGTTAATGAGGCAATTTGTTATTCACCCGTGAGAGTTACAAACTTAAAGCCATAAGTGAAGTTTGTAGAGCTTTATTAGAAGATATCCAACACCTCCCTGCCTTATCTCACACTCGAATTAACTCCCAAGCAAATATCTTACATTTCCATTCATATGTCTTCTATATTTGCCTTCAAATGCTTCTTCAGTACTATTTTTGATAACTTCCTTGACTATAGTATTCTATTGTCAATGAATATTTCAATTTTCTCTTTATAAGCTGGTAAATCTACTTGTAATACTTCTTATAATAGTATAGCAGGGTTTATTTTTACATCTGAAATTGATCTTAAGTTATAACTCGTCAAATTTATAAAAGTTGCTAGGCATATGTAAGGTGTATCTGATACCAACTGTTTCAAGGCCAGATTAGACATGATTTTCCATCCTTCTCATAAAAATTGGAGTTGATTTACTGGAGTCGTGATAAGTGATCAGCAACCACAGCTTACACTTTGACTATAGTATGCACCAGAGCTCTTTTTATCATACTACTATCATTAAAACAGAAAATATAGCAATTGTTTTCAGACAAATTACTGAAGTCAAACACCAAACGATAAGAATTTAGACCAACCTTTGACCACTCTAAACAGATATTTCAAAGACTACATCCAAGGTAATGAACAGAAAAGTCTCACAAGTTTAACTACCACACACTTTGGCCATAAAATAAAAGAAAACAAGACATGAACCACAATATGTTTATTAATCTATATAGCTAATATTTTATTGATATAATTATATTGGTGATGATTTCTATGTTACCGCTATTTATAAATCATTTGTTTATAAATCATTGCCTTTAACTCGTAAAGAAGTTCAACCTTTATTGGTACGTTTAGCTCACATATATCAATAACCAGACCTGGAATACTGAAAAAAAATCAACAAATTTTAACATATTTTTTGTACGTTTGCTGATTCTCAAAACTTAATTGTTAGAGCTTTTTAAAATTAAAAATTTAAATTTGTGAGGACAGAAATCACTAAGGAAAAAATTATCTATTAATGAAGTTTTGAAAAAACAGATTTGATCTAGTATTTGTACAAAACACAATGTGGTAGTATTTTTATTTTTCAAAAAAGAGTGAAAGGAAAAAAATTAATTGTGAATGAAACGCAACATTCATTTTACTTAATGTAGTATTTCACTATTCATTATTAAGTTGAAGTTATATGTGGTTTAAAAATAATGAAGTGGTTTTGCTATCTTAGTGAAGTTATATAAGTAAGTTGTAATAAAATAAATCAAACTTGCGATCTGAAGTGGAGTTTGCTAGCAGAATGCTCTAAAATGGTAATAATAGGAGGTGGGCATTCATTTTGGTTCAATTAGGAAGACAAATGGCTCATAACCGACTGCCTCGTCCCTAGGGAGATAGCCCGCCAATGGGGCACTCGTCCTCCGCTCCGTGACAGGGCTTTCTAACCAGCCAACCCCGTATATCACGTTCACAATCTATAACCTACGTCTAGCTCATTGTTTAGGGGTCACCTACTACACGTAACATTAAAAAAGAGTTCGATAGAAGAAAGTAAATCCATGTAACCTTTTTAAGTTTTCAAGATTTCATTATGAAAGGTTCATGGAAAATATTTCCATAACTAGTCGATAAATTAATATATATATATATAAAATAAATTCAAAACGAAGGAAACACACAGAAAGACACAGACATAACTCACATCGATATTTCCACCATCGTCGTCATCAGGAGGTGTGAAGAGCGAAGAGTCGCCGCCCTGTCTTCCTGCGGGACTCTTCGCTCTTCGCTCTTCACACCTCCTGATGACGACGATGGTCGAAATATCGATGTGAGTTATGTCTGTGTCTTTCTGTGTGTTTCCTTCGTTTTGAATTTATTTTATTTAAAAAAGTCCGCTGGACCGTTTCTTTTATTGGTATATATATATTTTTTTATTAATCTCTTATTTGAATTGGACAAATAAAGTTAATGTAGATAAAGAAATTAAAAACACGCATTTTCATCTCTAATTTTTGGTTTAAACTGCCTTCAGGAGAGATAAGAGAGGTACTGGAACAATACCAAGTGCACTAGTACAGAGACAGTTGGAGACCAACAATGTTACCACACACACACCCAGTCACAGAGAATAAATTAGATAAGAATTAATTTAGAATTAAATTAGGAAATATAAAAAAATAATAAAAGAGGAACTGAGGGATGAACAGGGGAAAGGATATATAAATAAAAGTCACAGACTAAGGTTTAATCAAAGATAGAATAAAACAGAAAATAATATTAAAAATACAAATAATAACAATAATAATAAATAAATAGAATAATTCCATAACAAGTAATAAAAGCTAAAAAAGTGTATTACACAATAAAAAATAATATAAAAACAAGGAACTAATTAAACGAAGCATAATCTCTATAGATTAAGGCCAGGTGCACTACGCGCATTTAGCAACCAAATATGGGTTCCTTAGAAGGCTCGTAGAGTGAGATATTCGCAGTCAGACAGGATATGTCGCAGAATCTGCAACCTACAGCACTGATTAAAGTCGAGTCCGTGGCTTTTGGCATGTATGGCGATGGGAAGATGGGAATGGTTATTGACGGATATACTAGTTTATCTTTTATTATTTAATTACTTCATTTTTTATAATTTTATTTATTTAATATTATTATTATTTGTATTCTCAATATTATTTAAGATTTATTTTATTTTTATTAAATCTTAGCCCCTAACTTTTATTTATATATCAATTTCTCTGTTCTTCCTTCAATTTCTCTTTTATTATTTTTTCATTTTTCTTAATTTAATTATAAACTGATTCTTGTCTCTCTCTCTCTCTCTCTTTCTCTCTCTCTCTCTCTCTCTCTCTTTCTCCCAATCATCAATAAAATTTTTTATTGATTTTTAATATCTTTCTTCTTTAGAAAACTTTTTCTTTTTTTGTTCGCTTATTTTTCTTACTTCTCTTGTTTGTCCTTATTTTCTGTCCTCCATAATTTGGCTACACTGATTATGCACATCTTCAATGAGGTTCACCTTACTACTGACTGAAGTGACGTCATTTCAGTAAAGACATCACAAAAAAACATTTTGTGATGTCTTTAAGGTGTGCTTTTTCTATAAGTTTAGCTGATTTAGTTGTTAAAATCGTTTTATTTAATTGCTTCTATATATATTTATTTATTGTATTTATCAGAATCAGATTAATATAAATATTTAACACAAAAATACCATATAAATGATACAAAAATGAAACTTAAAAATAAAATATATTCAAAATCTATACTTTAAATTTAATTTAGTTTAAACAGAACTGTTTTGTGGACTAAACAAAAGCTGTTGTTTTGACAAGTAAATGTAACTAGAGTTTTTACTGTATGAAAGTTACCTGTCAAATTTAAAAATCACAGATTGATAAATGTGAACAAATACTGTTGATAAAAAAATCACATAAACGTTAAATTATTTTAGAAGTGTTTCTATTAAACAGAAAACACAATTAGATTTTAGTTTTTTCCATTCACTTCTTTTACGATCAACACATTTTTTTTACACTTTTTGAAGATTAAAATAAGGCATAATTGAGCCGCTTATTTTGAAAGTGGCCTAATTCCATTTATGTTAAAATCGAGATATTTAAGGGTTTGCGTTTTACAAAATTTAAAAATATTGTCATTTTATTTATCAACTAATTTTTGTTATAAAAATTCTTAGTAATTTTAAATAAATTTTGTACAATTTGCTGCAAAAGGTAAAGATAACGTAAAAATGTAATTATTTAAATAGCTAGCTAAATTTTTTTGGAAAATGGAATTAGGCCACTTTCAAAATAAACGGCTCAATTGTGTTTTTGATTTTTTCTGTGTCATTTTTTCTAATACTGACTATAGTAATCTGCATTCACAGTATGTTTATGGTAGAGAAAAGTAATTTGTAAAACCCCTTTGTGTTAAAAAAAATTTTTTGTGAAACTTTTCTGACTGAGGAACAAGTTTCGATTTTTACTGAGCAGATTTAATTCTCTTTTTACCACTATTTTCACACCATTTTAGATACCAGAGTTTAATTATGAATATATGTTTGATCATATGTGACAATTTACATAAACAAAATTGTTTTTTCTTGCCAAAAAGAATTAAAAATCTGCCTGAAAGATCTTCAGTCTAGTCTGTTGTACTTTCAAAAATTAACAGTTTTGAATGTTATTAAACACTAACTTCATACTAGATATTTACATATATATTGGTATGTAAACCTTTAACAAACAGTTGATGTGATTTCTTTAACAAAATAACTTTATATATAATTCCTCTCGACTTAAGTAAAGAAGCTAACGAGAGCCACTTATATAGTCATCTGTTTAAAAACCTTGGGAGCATAATAATATATTCGTTTTCTTCGTTTTTAAGCACACGCTTAAAATCTCTTTAAACAAACTCTACGGAGTTCTCAAGTTGTGCTTTAAAATTAGCTAAAATCCTTCATTGTTTAATTATTTTAAGCAATCATTGTTTTAAAGTTAATAATAGTATCTTTTGCAACAGATATATAAACCTGCTGTTCTCTCTTAGTATTGAAACAAAAACAAACATGAACAACTAACCACTTCTAGATTACTGATCTTCAACACACCAACCTAAAAATAAAATATTAGTGATTGTCTTATAGAAAGTTAGCACTTTTGATCACTTTGTTAATTTATAATCCCTTTAAACAGTTATAAATACTTACCTCATAATGTGAAAATTTATAAACAGAATTATGTTATATTTAAAAGATTGTTGGTATAAAAATGGCTTCATGGTATAAGTATCAGCATAATTGGTATAAGCGTGAAATTAACTAAAGTCTCTGCTATTATGCGCAGGATAGACAATGTAAGAGATAAAGAGGGACATCCAGATACTGGTTTTTGAAGGCGAGGGTAGAAGTACGAGTATCCGATCTGAGCAATAGCATAGCTGAACATAAAACTGACAATCAGTACTTGTCAGTATTTGTACATTTTTATTACCTCAGGTTAGCCTAGTTATTCATTTTTGGCCAAGACTGTTTATTTTTATTTTTCTCTGACATGGAAATGACAAATTGTACTCCATTTATACTCCTATCAGAGTATATTTAATATATGTTTTTATATTAAACAGAGGTGTACGTAAAATAATTTTATAGACAAATGTAGTTATTTATACTTGTCGTGGAAAGTGGGTAGTTTAATGGGTGGGGGGGGGGGGGATAGTTTTCGTCTTTCAAGGAAAAAAGCCCTGCTTTCCTGCGGGACTCTTCGCTCTTCACACCTCCTGATGACGACGATGGTCGAAATATCGATGTGAGTTATGTCTGTGTCTTTCTGTGTGTTTCCTTTGTTTTGAATTTATTTTATATATATAATAAGATTTCACTATAAACACGTGAAATAACAATCAGTTGTGTTTTTGACTCTGACTTTTTTTGCAGGTCCTTCTGGATGTACATGATCCATTCTCCTGCGCTCTCCAGATAATACTTCTACATTATTTCCACTTGACCAACTTTTTCTGGATGTTTGTTGAAGGTAAGTAGAAAAAATTAAATTTTTCTTTATTAATGTAATTTATGACTTTAGCTAAGATATCAGATATAATATAGCAGCCCACTTTTAAATTTTAAATCTTCAAACTTCCAGAGTGGTGTTTGCTATTAATGGAAACCACTTGTTCCATTTTACTACAGAGAAAAAATAAATTTAAAAAAAAATGAATAAAAAAAGACGAAGTTAGACATATAAATTAAACTTAAATAATTTCTAATTTTTATTTGAGATGCAGCTATCCTTAGGCCTGTCCCATTTATGCCAGCCATCTTCCCTGTACATAGGCAGAGAAACAAACACACTAACACTTGATTCACGTAAATATTGCTTGTCTTGATACAATTTCTGTATGATAAACACTGAATAAACATAGAATATTGCAAGAAAAGATATTGCACTAAATATTAACACTAATAGTTCTAGAACAGTCATTTTTTTTGCTATGAGGTAAGACAAAAGGTGTCATTAAATTAATTATCCTAGAGTTTTCCCTAGACTTTGATAGTATTTTTATTTGTTAACGACAATTAAGTAAAATTACCTAGTAACAAGTTTATAATGCACTTAACTAAACTTAACTACGATGTAGACAACTTTATATTCTTTTTTATTTTTTTATTCGTAATGTCTCCTTTGTCTACACTTAACTTAATTTCTGCAAAAATGGGATAGTTTTTTCCAGTGGTAACGTACTTGTCTCCGTACCGGTAGATTCAGGGTTTTAAAGTCACAATAACTGTTGCGTCTATAACGTTCTTGCTCTCCCTTTCTCTTTTCTCCTGAAGACATTTTGCTCGAAAATTTGAGTTTTTAATTGAGTATTGTTACTCTTCTTTGATTTTGAACCGAAATATGTATATATATAAACCAATTAAAAAAGATAGCACACAGATAGACACAAGAATAACTCACTTCTATATTTCGACCATCGTCGTCATCAGGAGGCGAAGAGTCCCGCAGGAAGGCAGAGTGGCGACTGAACACGAACGGTAGCTGCACAACCGTTAGTCAGTACCTGCACAACCACCCAGTGAGAAGGGAAGGGAAGGACGTGAAAAGCCAAATTAAAAAGTAAAAAACGAATGAAAACATAATAACATAAAAAATCAAAATATCAAAAAAAAACTTTAGTCTTCGGGGCAGTAGATCTGCTCCTGGGCCTAACCTCAATCGTTGATTGTTCCATTATTTATTTTTTTAATTTAATTTATTTTATTTATTTTTTTTTTTTCTATAAGTTGCTATTAGCTTATAATTTTATTTTAGTTAAATATTTTCATTAATTTAATTTTTATTATTTGGCTTTTATTTCTTTAATTCCTTGTCTCCTTTTCCTGAAAGTTGGCTACACTGTTTGAGTGCTTCAGTTTGAACGCCAAGCCAGTCGTTATCAGCCTTTGGAGCGATTCACATCTATTCCTGACGACGAGGACATCAAAATATAGTAGTGAGTTCAGTGATTTCTTTTCAGTGTGTTCTTTGAAAATGTTAATTTATATATATATTTCGTTAATGTATTATTAGAATAGAAATAAAGCATTCTAAAAAAAATTGTGATAACTTTTATTTCGGCTTTTTCTTTGTTCAACTCTCAGTGTTTAAGCAATATATTTGGCCTTTTTATGTTCCACTGTCAGTGTTCAAGCCAGTTTTTATAAAGAATAGCATGCTTACAATCAGACTGAGAGGTGTTGCTGCAACTAGTGCTGCCAGATGTTAATCTCTCTCAAACCCCCACCTTATATACACCAATCAAGGTCAATAATTACATCACAGAGGTCACGCTAAGTAGTTGGTTGTTTTAAGACATACAAACATTTTACTACATCTCTCTCTGGCCCTCGGTTTATTTATGCGGGAATTAGATAAATCTGAGCGGATGTCGTCTTTCAGAGATAGAGTAGTAAACCGTCGATATCAAGCCTGTGTGATGTCAGATACACGATAATGATCTCTTGTCTAAAAGCATTTGTGTTAAGCAAAATTTAGTATGCCCAATATAGAATCAACAGTTTATGTGATTAATGGCTAATTACTAAAATTGGTGTCAAACAATAATGTGCTACAATTTTCACCCCTAGAACAGCACTAAAAGGTGAAAGCTTCATAAGAGTTGGTATTTGATATCTAACGATTGTTGCAAATAAAGGTACATGTAATCAAAGGTAATTTTTAAAAACTATTCTATTTTATATTCATGCCTATGATCACTGTTCAAACCACAATAAGAAATGGGAAGAAAAGACTAAGATATTTTTAAATATTTAAATTTTAAATCCACTAGGAATGAAATTTCGTTTCATCATAGATTGTTTACGATTCTGTTTTAGGTCTTTACCTGTATATGCTGGTTGTGGAAACCTTTGCCCAGAAGACTATCAAACTCTCTGGTTATATCTCGATTGGATGGGGTAAGTAGACTATCCTAAACATACTTAAATTGTGAATTTTGTAATTTTTCATAAAATTACAAATTTTGTAATTCTCACAACCAATGTGAGAATACATTGATTGTGAATTTTTTCGCTTTATTAAATTTGATACTTTTTCTAACATCACAACACTTAAAATTGTTTGCACAATTTTTTTTTAAGAATGTTAATACACAGTTTCTTTGTTCGTAAAAGCTGTATTTATGAACTCTTCTTAAGCTGTAAAATATTGATATGTAAAAATAAACACACGCACTCGAATCATTCAAAAAGTCTTCGCCATCACAAGCAAGAGGTCAAATCTTTTGATTTATGTGCATTAGGAATGAATACCATAATTGTAACTGCATACAATACAAGGATAATAGGCAATGCTCAAAAATCACTACAGGTTTCTAGTGATTCAATGTCTTTGAATCTATCACCTGAATGAATCATAACTAATTTTGCATAGTCATAACATTACTTTTAATTTTTTAAATCCTTAAATTACTAATTTATTATTCATTTACTTATATTACATGTATTGTTATAATTTAATGCTATACTATTCATATATATAAATAAAAATTTAATAAAAATTGCTTGAACATGGTTTTTAATATTCTAATTAGTATAAATTTTAATAAATATATTTACAGACTTTAATAAGTATTGAAGTAGTGATCCACGACAAAAAACACATCAAATTATCCGAAAGTGCAGATAAAATGAACTGACGCAACTTGTGCATGTTTCACTGTCCATGTCTTTGAAGGATATAAGTGAACTCAACTACCGTCAGCAAAACTCTTTCATACGTGAAATAATTTATCCTTGCGTTTAAATTACAGTAAAAATACCACAAATGGGGCTAATATCTCTTAATCAAACAACTAATCGTCGTCAGATTTACATAACGAATGAGTGAACGGGGCCAGTTGCTTTGCGATCTTAAACATATTTCTGATTTTTTTGTTACTGTGGTTCAGTTGTTTGTTTTTATTTTACCTGTTTATTATAAAAATAAAATTATTATTAAAATTATAAATCATATCAAGAAATATATAAATGCGATGAAGATTTTTTGTCAAATTAAGTGGTGATTGTCAGAGTACAGAGTAGGTGAGTGATTCTGAGTCATTCGTTAATTAATTGTGTTGCTCTGACGAGGACCCGTTCTAATAAGCAATATTGTTAGTTTCATTTCTTGTTTCTATTTTAAAAGTTTTTTTTTATTTCACGTTTTCATTACGATATTCTTCTTTATATTCAAATCTTGATAATTTAGTAATTGATAAAAATAGTACAAAATACCTAGAAATAGCTCAGATACCAAATTAATATCAACCATTTTGATTTTATTAACATCTGTTTTCATAGGTTTACACCATATCTATGTTCGTTTATAATTTTTAATATATGGGATTTTATTATAAATCTAGACTAATAAAAATGGTTTTGAATAGAACATAAACGTCGATTTAAAGGTTTGATTTCAGCCTGTATATATATATATATATATATATATAATATATTATATATATATTATATATATATATATTATATATATATATATATATACATATATATATATATATATATATATATATATATAGGTGTGTTCTCTAATCGGGGTTCGGTCAATTTTCCAGGATAAAAAATCACTCTCGTTTCCAACGTTTCGGTTTTATTTAAAACCTTTTTCATAGGCAGAAGTAAGAATTTTTTAACTAAGAAAATGAAATTTACATTATTTAAAGGAACAACAATAATGTATTGTTGTTCCTTTAAATAATGTAAATTTCATTTTCTTAGTTAAAAAATTCTTACTTCTGCCTATGAAAAAGGTTTTAAATAAAACCGAAACGTTGGCAACGAGAGTTTAATTTTTTATCCTGGAAAATTGACTGAACCCCGATTAGAGAACACACCTATTCTATCAAACGGTTGATATATTATTGAATCTGTTATATATATATAATTTTGAGTTATTGTTGATTATTAATCTTTCATATATATATTTGTATTTTATATATGTGTTTGTTTATTTTTTTTCTAATATAGCTTCTATTGTGCAATAAAATTTTTGATTGTTGGAGTAGAATATATTTGTAAATGCCGTGGAACAAGGCTTACGACGGTTTTATGGATCGTAAAAGTGCGAAGCCTGTGAGGGAAGGAATAGCATTGTTAACATGAACATGTGGAGTCTGCAACTAATGAACAGTTGTGTTGAATTGTCTATAACTGTGAATAGTGGCCAGTTGACAAAGAATAAAAAAATTAAATAATAAATATACTTTTATATTAGCATAACTATAACACAAAAACGATTTCAAAACACTCCTATATTTTTAAATATTGGAGAAATAATAATGAAGAACAGATTTAAGGTTGTTTGTCAAAGCACATGGCATATAGTTGAAAAAAAAAACATATTTATCTTATTTTCCCATTAAATATACTCGTGACAATTTTATTTTTTACTTTGAATTTTATATAAATTATATTAAACTTAATTAAACATGTTTTTACAGTAAATTAATTTATAAAACTCTCCTAAAAAAGCGATCAGAGTTTTAAAAAAATGTGTGACAGATTTATATATTTCTGAAAAAAAAATCTTGCTGTATAAATTTAAACTTTTAAATTTTGTTAGCAGTTCTTTTTGAGTTATAAAATATTAAAAATAACACATCTTGGTTGACATCTGTTTCTAATTTTACTTAAATAACACTCATTCTGTTCTTCCATCTACATAGAAAAGTATGTTTCTCATAGTTAGCAGTTTTTGAATGATTAACATTCCTTTTCAGGACGAAAACTAAATCTTAGCCTTTTTTGCCATTTCTTATTGTAGTTTGAACGTTAATTGTTATTTCACGTGTTAATTGTGAAATCTTGTATATATATATATATATATATATATATATATAGAGAGAGAGAGAGAGAGAGAGAGAGAGAGAGAGAGCGAGAGAGAGAGAGAAATAATAAAATCATATAATAAATGATTCTATTATTTCTTAAATTTTTTCTTTTCTGAAGGTCCATGAAACAGGTTTTAAATAAAAACTGAAACATCAACAATTAGATTTTAATTTAAACCTGAAAAACTGACTCAGTCCTGATAAAAATTGTATTTTTTTCTACTTAGAACCTGTAGCTGAGCAGGTTGAGTAGGTGTTTTGATCCGGAGTTTGATCCGAAACCCCTTAAAATAAGTAAATAAGCCGGTATTACGGGCGTTCGGGGCCCATGGAGGGGTTCTCTCTCCATCCCACCAACTGAGGTTAAACTCGTAGTGGCTATTGGTTCTCACCCAAGTTGGGTGGACCCTTGTAGTCGCTGTGCGAGAAGTACATAGTAAGTTTTCGGGTGACTGCCTGCTTAGCATACAGGGGAGTTAGAGACCTCAAACGCTTACCAGTGAGAACGGGTCTTGAACTCAGCTGATTGGACTGGACAACTGGTAATCGGCTGCTAAAGACTCGGGCTCTTGACGGGACTTCAGAGTGGGGACGATTAGGTACCACCCCTTCGAGCACATTAATGTTCAGTACAACTGGCAGTTAATCAGTTCTGACCTTAGATTCTCTCACAACTAGCCCAGTCCAGGCGACGTATAGCCAACGAGAGACTTGCTATCTCTCTGTATGAATCGTTTCTTTTGAGGTACTAACAACACTCCTCACAATGACGCCCAGATAGGGTTCGATGAACTACTAGTTGCAAGCCCTCACCCCGGGGTAGCGGGCATTGCCCTCTCCGGAGAGGTACGACCGAGTTCAGAAGAGCACTAGGGTAGTCCTAAAACTATAAAGCATTGTAGGTAAGTCTGACCACAATATATATATATATATATTGTGGTCAGTTAACTTCAGCTACTCAAAGGGACTACTTCTGCCCGATGACAACGACTGTTGAAATATCGTTGTGAGTCTTTTGTGAGTGTCTTTATTTGTTTTTCTCTTTCCTGTGTGAAGGGCAGTCACCGCCCTGCCTTCTTGCGGGACTCTTCGCTCTTCACACCTCCTGATGACGACGATGGTCGAAATATCGATGTGAGTTATGTCTGTGTCTTTCTGTATGTTTCCTTCATGTGTTTGAATTTATTTTATTTAAAAAAGTCCGCTGGGCCGTTTTTTTTAATTGTGGTATATATATACTTCAACAACACCTTTGAGAAAAATAGCAAGAAAACATATTATAAAATCATATATTTTTGGATTTCTGTTTTTATTAAGTGAAAAACTTTATTAAAATAACAAGCAACTATAATTTACAAAAATTTATTAGTTACTAAATTTTTAGTAACTAAATATAGTAACTATTATATTTATAACTATAAATAATAATAATAACTCTTATATTTGGAACTATATTTACATAACTAAATAATAAATACAGTTTACAAAATTTGCACGTATAGTTACAAAAAAAAAAACTATAGTTCACAAGAGTAAACTATTATGTTACTTTAATCAAAAACATAATAGCTTTGCTGTAAATATTATATTTCTTTCAAAATTACCACGTATACTGTGATTCAAATGTATAAAAAAATTTTATTTTATCTTTGTTTAAAAAAAAATATGAAATATTGCCAACACATTCTTCTTCCCATCTCTCATTACACTAACACACATACATGTATAGACACACACACACTAATATTCTACTTCCTATTTTATCCTGTTTTGCATCTAAATTGCATATTAATATTTCACACCATATCATATTTACTAAAATAAACATTTTTTTTTACGTCCAAACCATTTGAATTTAAAATAAAAATAGATATGTATGCATATGCATTAATTTGAGCTCTGCGCTTAAGGTATTTAAAAAATATTCTGTTTATTTATGATTCTAGAGAGAATAAGTTAGTATATTTCCTCACATATTTTTTTTCGGAATTTATTAATCTGAATTCTTTTTATAGACACTTTGGCAACATCCTAAGTAACACTTAAATATAAATTTTATATTTGACACCATGATATATATATTTTATATATCTAGACACAGTATGTAAATAATATTAGATTATAATTATGCCGCTTACTTTTTAAGTGCTAATCTGAGCTTCTCCATTATCAAGAGCAAAATTAACTTTATTTTGAGTTTTTTAGAAAAACAGAAATATACATTGAAAGCAAGAATAGAAAAGAAATGTAGTCGACCGTTGTCTTTTAATGACACTATAACACAGAACATCATTAAGTTTTCTCATGGAAATGAACATGTTTCAATATGAGTTATGGTATGAAGAGAGAGCATAAGAAGTTCAATAGTATATTTCTAAAAAAAAAAATTATAACAAACTTAGAGGCACTAAAAAAAAATCATTTATCTTCTATTTTTTTTATTGATATTACATAAATAAACTATAGAAGTTATAGTTTTTGACTTTATATATATATATATATATATATATATAGTTAACACATGAAAGAGAAAAAACAAATAAAGACACACACAAAAGACTCACAACGATATTTCGACAGTCGTCGTCATCGGGTAGAAGTAGTCCCTTTGAGTAGCTGAAGCTAACTGAGTGGTAGGCCGAATGCAAACGAACACGCACGCACTCTGCCGGCTGCCCTAGGTAAGCTACTAACTACAGAGAGAAAAATAACTAAAAAGGACAAATAAAAGCAAATAAAAATAACAGAAGGAGAAGAATAGTAAATGAAGCAATAAACAATTTAAAAAAAAATAATAATATAAAAAATATTAATAATAATAATAATAATACAAATAAATAAATAAATAAATAAAAAAATAATAATAAAAAAAAAATTAAATTAACGGTACAAGTTGAGGCCAGGAGGAGAGCGAGCTTTGAGAAGACAGATAATTGCCTCCTCTGAAGCTCTTAAAGTAACCCGAGAATATATATTATATATATATATATATATATTTATATTAGTTAAATAGTTCTTACTTAAGCCTATGAAAAGGTTTAAAATAAAACTGAAACGTCGGCAACGAGAGTTTACATGCATTTACAGATTATGGAATATGAGAATGGACTACTTCACACTTGAAGGATTTACGCATTTGATACATTGGTTAAAGTTTATTTATGTAGCAACCTTCGAACTGTCTTTATAGTCATAACCTTGTTATTCTTTACTGTTCCACATAATAAAGTCAAGAATACAAAATATCTCATGAAATCAAATATCCCATGTTTGCGGGAGTTTTGAATAATAAAGCATGTCTATCGTAAAAAGAATGAAAAAAGAAAGCTGGTATTCCACTGACCAGACTGAACTTGAAATCATTATATATATAAATGAATATATATATATATATATATATATATATATATATATATATATATTCAGGGTTACCAACAATTCTAAAGACTTCAATGAACCAGGTTAACAAGTATTTGTTATTTTTTAGTTCACTTGCTCTCTGACAATGTGTTGAAGAAGGGCCTTAGAGCATTGTTTCCAAATTAGTTTCATTTTGGTAAATTAATCCATCCATTACATCAAGTGTTATTTTGATTATATATATATATATATATACATATATTATAAATTATCAAACCACAATATGAAATGGGGGGAAAAAAGATTAAGATTCTTAAACTCTTCGCCAGAGTCAAAACCCAACTGTATATATATATATATATATATATATATATATATATATATATATATATACATAATTTCAATTCAAAATCAATTATATTCAAATATTTAATTTGTTACCGAAAAATGTTAAGAAAAATATAGGGTTTTCTAAAAAATTATAAAAAAAAATAAAAAATTGAAGAATTTTATTTTTAAATTTATCATTTCATCCACACTGCTAGAAAAACTATATTTAGTAAATTAGTTAGTTTTGAACAAAAACGAGTGATCAGAGTATTGATGATTCCTTCATTTGTGTATCTTAAAGAAAGACATAAAGGAGAAAATTCGTAATTTGCTGTTAAATTTGTTGTGTAAAATGAATTGAATATTATGCACTACTTTAGAAGTATAACTTGAATATAACTAGAAGTCGTTGTTAAATATTTCATCTTTATTGATAGTATAGTGACGACTGAAAGTATAGTGTTTACTTTATACTGGATGAGTCATGACTCCAGTTGATAGTATTTAAGGACTCGATGATTATTTTTATCAATTCACAAGCTGTGGAGGATGTTATTTAGATGGCGTTTATCAATTAATGATATGGTTTCAGCCCCTAAAGGTGACTTGCTTTACCTGGGGGGTACACACTTCTATACCAAAGTAAAATTAACCCATCGATCACAGTTAGTTTCAACAACAATGGGCCTGCAACCGATAATACTTCCTTTGTAAAAAAAAGGAAGTAATCTTTTTATAAAAAAAATAGCATGCTATAAAATTCCTAGGATAATAATTTTATAAACACCAATGATGTAAAATTCAAAATTAAGAACATTCTTTGAAGAATAATAAATGTAATTATTCTACATGTCAAATTAAAAATTATCTTAAAATGACTTTTTTCTTAGATGTTTCTGACATTTGTCTGAAAAAAAAAGAATATTTTCAAGTTTTAAATGTGAAACTTTGTCTTGAATCTGCAATGTAAGATATCTACTGGCTATTGGAACAAAAGCCATGTTCTCCTGTAAGAGATTATTTCGTAACAGGAAATGTTCCCTTTGGCTTTTCAAAAATGTTATTACTACTGCTGTTGTACTAATGATGTTACATGCATCGGTGGTGTGATATACAAAAATTAGCATGTATATAGATAAGTGGGTGAATCACTCACTACCTGTACTGCCTACTCCAGAAATAAAAGGCTAATAAACATCTCCCATTTAGACATTTATATTATACCTAAATGGAACATTATTTATTGTATACCCAAAAAGTTTGATATTAAGTTCACTTATAGTAAAGTTGAGTGTAGGCTATCCAGATTTTTTTTTGTTTTTTTTTAATGTTCATGACGAAACAATTATAGCTCTAAAACCTGTATGAACCAATTATACTATTTATCTATGAGAAGGACAGACACCGTAAATATTTAATATAAAAAGTAAATATTAAAATTTTTCAATATTTAAAGAAAATTAATCGTTAGTTTGGTGTGGGCAATTCATTTTAAAAAATATCAATCATTTAAACCGTTGTTGGCTCTTGTTTCGTCACAGTAGCACATTCCATATCATCTTTTCAGTTAATTTAAGTATTTTGCTTTCTAGATAATTATAGTCATAGAAATATAATATGGAATATTGGTGAAGAATATTTAGGTTAGAGTTGTATAGATTACTTGCCATGAATTACTTAAAATGTAGTTTTTTTTCTTACAGTCCCAAACAAAGTAACTTTTATAGTTTGATGGCTGTAAAACAAAATATCAGTAGATAAAAATCGACTTTCCCTGATTTTACTCCTTGTTTAAAAAAAAAACTTAGTTGTTCAACTTTTAAGCATCCTACCTAATTGCATATTACTTTTACATTAGTGCCCTCAAACTTCATCGATTAGTATATCATGCCTATAAATAGAGGATAGCGTTAAAAAAGATTTATTTGCACAACTTTGCAATGATTTTTTAATCTGTCCAATGTTAGTTGCTGGATCAAGTATATTGAAACTCAGATTATACTTACCTTTCAGTGTCCCTTCACAAACCTCTGAATTTTATTAATATATAGTAAGTTCACTTATAATTGTGATTTAAGAAAGTGATATCTGATGATTTCTCAAGCAACTTTTTTCTACTCAATATTCAGATCTAATTAAATAACTTAAGCCATATAGCAATGTAAGAACGCAAAATACTGTTGCATAAAGTTGCTATTGGGATAAAAACTATTCATTTTATTATGAGTGCTGCAATCAGTAGTAAGATAACTGAAAGCATATCTGAAGGATGGCAAATTAAATCGTTGATAGATTCATTACCAACGCTCATACATATAAAGTTTCACATTTTTGTGCTGTATTAGAAGTAAAAATTGTAGCTCATTTATTATTTAGCACCCATTTTAATTAAATGTGAGCTATACTACTTGGTTGATTCTACATTGAGAGCCTCAAATAAAGAATAACATAAGTGTCTTTAGAGTAAAGATCTTTTATGAGTCTCGGGATCAATAGCTTAAAGTCCCATCCGAGAGGCAAAGCAGTCAGAATTTTTCACGTAAAAAATCGACACCCAAGTTGAGAATCAAACCTAGATCTACCTCTACAGAAGTGAGTACGCTAGCCAGTGGACTACCTTGGCACCTAGATATGAAAATCATTGTGTCTAAAATTCTTTGGGAAACAAATTATTTTTAGTGTTTCCTTTATACAAAACTAATTTTTTTAAATTATTAAACGTTATAACTAATTGCATGTTATTCTACATCCCTATCTGTAAGTTTAACCCAGAAGTTATAAGAGTTTTCGGTCCCATAATTGTAATTTTTGCCAATTTTATTCTCTATTTGTAGACATAATACACTTAAAAACACTTCAATCACCTATGTTGAACGAAAAGTTTAAAGTAGTACTCAATTATCCAGAAAATATAATTATTGAGCTAATGACTATCAAACATGCACTAAACATACAAATAGTATTCCAAACCTACTTTTCTACAGTGCTTTTCCGGGCCAAAGATTTTAGGAAGCAGCAAATCTTATTTTGTATGTCATTGTAAATTTATTTTAAATAAAAATTTTAGTAATTAATTTCTCATATTCATTAAAAACTTGTAGCACTGAATCATATAATACAATTTTTAATTGTAATATTCTTAACTTGAATAAAAAGAAATACTCAACTAGTGCTAATATAATTCCCGTTTTTTTTTTTAAGTAAACATATTGGTAATTATTAACTAAATGGTTAAAGCCATTTATAAGAGGCCCTTGATTTATCTTTTCCAAATGAATTATTACAAAAAGATAGATTCACACAAGTTTCTGATAATAATGGAAAGCTACTTTATAAATGTCCTTTTATAATAACGAACGTCATCAATATTAATTTCAACCTCGATGTTTCCACTTTTAATGGAATTATTTAATTATAGTCTTATTTCAAGCCATAATTAAATGTGTGAAGGATTTAAAACTGAAACATTAATTTTCATTTATAATCGTTCAAAGTTATTTATTGATTATAGAAGGATATAATGTTCTCAAATGTATTAGATATATCAATTACGAGTATTATGGTGGGTGTTTCGGCTATGGATTGTTCCGTAAGCATACCAACACCTAGAATATAGCTGGTATATTGAACACGTTACATCCGTTTTATTTTTTCTTCATGGTTTACCAAATGTTGGTTGTAAAAAGGATGTACTGTGATCTATTTGACGCTTTATGTTATACTTGTAGCAATATTGACAACGTACAGGTACCTTTTAAATTGTGATACCATTTAGAAGAACTATTACAAAATGTAGGTTTTTTTTTTAAATGTTTTGAGTGATCATCTGTACTAAAACATATATAAGATTTCACATAAAAACGTGAAATAACAATCAATGATCAAACGACAATACGAAATGGGAAAAAAAAAAGACTAAAACCTTTCAACCATAACAAATGGTCTTCGTCAGAGTCAATAACTCAACTGAGGGTTGGGTTTTTGACTTTAACGAAGATCGCTTGTTACGGTTGAAAGATTTTAGTCTTTTTTTTTCCATTTCATTTTGTGGTTTGCTCATTGTATTAATATATGTACACATTAATGGTAACACTATATTCCTAACAGAATTGATCAAATCCATTTTGATTTATCCTGACTGATAGTTTATGATATAAAAAAATACATCCTTTTAGTAAATTCACATGTTTGGTTCCTTTTGTCACTGTTGTCTTCTGGTACATTTACCTCATGAGATAGAGACATGAAGGTCTTTGTTATTTTTTTATGTCAAGTGTAATAGTATTCATTGCATCCTCATCTGACGTCCTCTTGACATAATTGGTTTCTTTAAGAATGGGTTCCTTATAATTTATTATCGTCATTTCTACAGCAATCTAGATCATTCAAACCCTTGTTTTTATTTTCATTATATGCTTTTACCTCTTTATTAATTTCCTTTCTCTTTCTCTTTAGTAATCAATTCCTGTCCTCTAAACATGACTTTAATCTATAAACATAACCTTAAATATAAATTGTCTGTTTAAATATAAATTGTCTAATTACGTTTATTTCCCGTGGATACTTCAATTTGAACTTAATTGTTAGTACTATTGACTGGCTTCGACTTTGATTATGATGTGATCATCTGTACTAAAACATATACAAGATATCACATAAACACGTAAAATAACAATCAATGGTCAAACGACAATATGAAATGGGGTAAAAAAGACTAAAATCATTCAACCGTAAAAAACAGTCTTCGTCAGAGTCAAAAAATCAAGACTCGAATCGAAAGACAAAAAATGAAATGAGGACTAATTAGTCGTCATTTCTTGACTGGTACTTAGGGTACATTTAAACTAGTCAAACAAACACGTATTCTTTTTTCTTTCATTACGTTATAAAAATATAATTTATCAATTAATATTGATACAAAATAAAATAGTTAAACTAAAGATATACTCCATAACCATATATTATTTACTTATATGGTAAACTGTCCTATATAGCTATACATTTAATATAAATTAAAACTGATAATTATTAATTCATATAATTTATCAATAGTACTAGTTAAGTTATATTTTTAGTAATATTAATTGATAAATTATATTTATCAATTATATACAAACAGATTGTGTAATACCACAAAGGTTAGTAAACATCAGAATATTACAAAAGTTCGTCTTACCTTGTAAATCACTGCTATAGATACTTGACAAGCTTTGCACGTTGAAAATCTTCAAATAGGTTTGATAATTGTTGAATAATTCAGAGAATAAATACCTATTAAACAAGAATACTTACATGCCAATATAAGATGATTCCACTATTATCAGCCCCACATTCATAACGTGCGAAACAGGTTGGTTATAACACAGGTCCAGTTGGTAAGAAAGATTTTTATAATAGCATGATGTTTACTAATGTTATATCACCCATCCTATTCTATTGATCTGTAGTTCAACCAATTAGCTTTGACCAGAAATAAAAATTTGTTTTTTCTAATACTGTTATGAACAACGAAATTATCAAGTAAACAAAATATTGAATTATCCTATTGTAAATTATAATTCTTTATATCTACATGTTAATAATTTTATCTTTAAAAAGGCTAAATGGAATTGTGTAAAATAATCTTAATTTTAATGAATGCATAAAAAAAATTGTAGAATTTGTGATAGAATATCAATTAAAACTAACAAGATAAATTCATGTTATTTCCCATTCTTTGAATTTCTGTTATTAAAACTTTGTAACTAGGAATATATGATCTTTAAAACTCCCTAAATAAAGCCTTAATCGCTGGAGATACAAATTCTACTTGCATAATAATGCAATTTTATGAGAAGAGCCCTTCCATTCACGTCCGTTCTTTAACTGGATTCCTGTTTAGCTATTTCTGTCAAATTCCAACCATTCCTTTATATAAATTAAGCTATGAGGTATATATTAAATTGAAGAGAGGAATGGGGGTTCAAAATATGTTTAATGTTTAATCATATATGTCTTTTACCAAATACCCCTAGTAGTATTGAACTACTATAATAGTCTTTATATTGCTTCTGCTAATAATTTAATGACTATTTCCTAAAATAATTTATTAATATAAATACAATAAATTATTTAAGAAACTCACCCTTTCTAGGGTAGGTTACAGTAAAAGTATTTTTGCTTAAGTTTGTTTTGAAGGTTATTATCAATTATGGTTTGAAAAATCATATTACTTTAAATTATTATTCATTTATTTTCATTTATATTTATTATTATTATAATTCAAATAAATCATATTATTATTTGAAATCTATGATTATGAAAATAATTATATCAGTTTTATCATCTTACAAAAGGAGAGAAATAAAGGAAAATACTAATTATATAATAAAACAAATAACACAAAAATTAATTGATATATAATACATAAAAGCAAATAATTATATAAAAATGTAAGTGAGTTCTGTAGGGACTTTCTGTGTTCTTTCCTATATGTTAAAGTTTATATATATATATATATATATAACAGATTCAATAATATATCGACCGTTTGATAGAATAGGTGTGTTCTCTAATCGGGGTTCTGTCAATTTTCCAGGATAAAAAATCAAACTCTCGTTGCCAACGTTTCGGTTTTATTTAAAACCTTTTTCATAGGCAGAAGTAAGAATTTTTTAACTAAGAAAATGAAATTTACATTATTTAAAGGAACAACAATGTTAGCCGGACAAAACCTTCGACCAGACTGTATATATATATATATTCATATGAACTGGAGATATATAATGTATTATTTTTTATAAAGGTTTACAATTCTTTTAAAATACTTCTTTTTTACTAATTTGGTTTTCAGTAAATCAATCATTTTGACTTCTAAAATCTAATAAAAATAAATGAAATTGTCTTTTTTTTTATCTATTAAAGGAGGGATACATCTGTCACTCCTTTACTGTCGTTTTTTCAAAGCTTGACTAGACAGCACAGAAGATGTCCAGCCCACAAATAAGCGTGGTCAGCTGTTTCTTTTGATGTTTCTCCGCTGTTTCTTTTCCCCCAATACCCTTTTCTAAAACCTATATGAACTACTTGTCTATAAAAATGAACTTATATTTAATATAACACTATATTAAATTATTCTTTTTGTTATTTCTTTCAACGGCCTTCCTTCCTGGGGCACAAATTTTTAGTTTTCTTCAATTGAAAGCCAATTCTTGATATACTCTACTACTGAAATGATACCTGTTTATTTCCTATTGGGCTAAGCCACCTTTTGAATACATAGGACATAAAGGGATAAATTAATGCACAGAAGTAAACCACAATATATATGGAACAGGAATATTTTTTTTTCTACCTTCTCCAGATTTAAAACCCTTCGTTCTGTAAAGATTTTTTGTTTAATTGAGACTTGGTTGTTAGTGTGAAAATATTAGTACCATACAGCAACTTACTACATTGAAAAAGAATTTAGTGTTTATCAAAGAATAAACAATATAGAAATTTGTTGATTGAACCTAGTCTACAAAGATCATGTTTAAATATCATTTTGGCAAATCAAGTTTGAATATCATTTTGGTAAATCCAGTTTAGATATAATTTTCAATCATGTTTAGATATCATTTAGGCAAATCCAGTTTAGATATAATTTTGGATTATTTTTAGATATTATTTTGGTAAATACAGTTTCAAAATAATTTAGGATCATTTTTAGATGTCATTTTGGAAAATTCAGTTTGGATATCATTTTGACAATTCTAGTGTAGACATAATTTTGCATCATGTTCAGATATCTTTTTGGAAAATCTAGTTTTGATATCATGATGCCATTATGGCAAATTTAATCTAAATACAATTTTGGATCATGTTTAGATATCATTAGCAAATACAGCGAATTAGTTTTAATATCTATGTTTAAATTAATACGAATTTGAATTAATTAGCAACATGCTAATATTCAATATATTAATATTCAATATATGTTTCTCATATTAACATCGAAAAAGAAACTGAATGCATACAGCCTTAAATCAATCATAAAGACAACGCTATCTACCAATGCTTGCAGACCATTAAATACTTGGTATTGTACAGGATTTAGTAATTAGTAATTATTCATATTTAGCAAATGTAATGACGACTGAAATAAAAAACGTTCATAAACAAGTGATGACCTTTTTCGCCACATTCATGAGACGCTGCACTGATTTTATTTTCAAGTAATACGTGAGGATTCATCATAGCACTCTTGCACATGTGATATTCAACCTCGTATGTAGGTAATGGCTCATTAGTGTAACTTTATAAAATTTCCGTTAAATTGTTTTATTATTATTATGAAGATTTAGTGGTACAAAATTATAGTATTGTTCAGCTTTTTTATTATAGTTTTGAACATAAGTTACTTTGATGCTTCTCATTTTCCACAAGGCACCACTTCTCTTTGCTAGCTTAAGAGCTGCCACTAGTTTAAGGATAAGTTGTGTCTTTATAGTCTGATTGAATAATGTATGCAGAATTTTACAAGTTTAATGCCTTGATCAAAACCATTCATATTATTGCTTAGAACTCACAATGAAGGTTTAACTCAATTATAACCCCATAAAAAAAAACCAAAACCAAATCAATCATAGTAAACTTCATATCTACATGATCAATAAATGTATTTTATTTTATAATATAACAGAATAATATAACAATATAAACTAAATGAAGGTGTTAATGGAGCAATGATTTATTAATGGCATTCTCTCGGATTGATTGGAAGGGAATCCAAGGCGGATGCGAGAGACTGTTGATTTCCTAATCAAGGGAGAATGGGTCGAGATTGAGGTACTGGAATGTTTACCATAGCCAATGATATTAGCTCCTCGAGATGAACTTAGTCACCATAGACATTTCTAGATTAATCAACTAGCTCTTCATCTATCTAATTTATAGTTCACTTTATTAAAATGCTTATGTCTCTTATCTTGCTTGGAATTTATCATTAATCCCAATCGTATACATAATACTAAAATATATATATATATGTATATATATATATATATATATATATACCAAATTGTCACAATAGCACGTGATATAAATATTCAGGTAACTCACAACAAATGATTGAAGATAATCGCTGTAAGGCCTTTCGTTTTCACGTCGTCATAGAGCAAGTAAATACAAGTTGTTGGCAGGTTACGGATTTTGATTTAAAGTAGGATAAGGATTGTCATCATTGACAGTATTCTTCCCTATTACATTAGAAATAGATTCTTCCCTATTACATTAGAAATAGGGAAGAATCTATTTCTAATGTAATAGGGAAGAATACTGTCAATGATGACAATCCTTATCCTACTTTAAATCAAAATCCGTAACCTGCCAACAACTTGTATTTACTTGCTCTATGACGACGTGAAAACGAAAGGCCTTACAGCGATTATCTTCAATCATTTGTTGTGAGTTACCTGAATATATATATATAAAATGATTTCACATAAACACGTGAAATAACAATCAATGATCAAACCACAATAAAAAATAGGAAAACAAGACTAAGATCTTTCAACCGTAACAAGCGGTCTTCGTCAGACTCCAAACCCCAAATGAGTTGGGTCAAAAACCCAAAAACCTCATTTGGGTTTTTGACTCTAACGAAGACCGCTTGTTACGGCTGAAAGATCCTAGTCTTGTTTTCCCATTTCTTAGTTCGGTTTGATCATATACATATATAACAAGCGGTCTTCGACAGAGTCAAAAACCCAACTGAGTTGGGTCAAAAACCCAACTGAGTTGGGTCAAAAACCCAAAAACCTCAGTTGGGTTTTTGACTCTGACGAAGACCGCTTGTTACAGTTGAAAGATCTTATTTTTCTCATTTTCTTATTGTGGTTTGATCATTGATATATATATATATATATATTATATATATATATATATATATATAAAGTTCGTGAGTTTGTTTGTTTTGTTCACCCATTTTCTGTGCAGATAGTGACCTGAAATTATGATCATTTTTACTTTTATTGTGATTGATTTTTTTGTAGTTGTATTACATAATAACAAATCGTATTAAGGGTCACGGTAGCCCAGTGGCTTCGTACACGCCTCAACTTTCTACAATATTACTTCATAATATTTCTCATTAGGGGGTCAGGGTTGCCTAACTAATAAAACTTTATATTACAGGGTTGCCTAAGGTAATATAAACTATTGCATTAGAGGTTAAAAACGAATAATTTTAGAAACAAACTTGAACAACTGTCAGTTAAAATACGAATTATTCAAGGTAATAAACAAACAGAGCATAAAGATACATGCATTTATATTGGATAAATAAATCGAATATTTTAATTTACAAGTTTTCTTTGTTTTAAATATACTTGATTGTGTATATAACTGGAATTGATGTTTTATTTATTTATGTCAAAAAATAAACGATATTTTTTTACTTTTAAATTATTTTTTTTCTAATTATACTCACTGTGTATATATATCTTGAATTATGTTATGAATACTATGTTAAAAGCTTAGGTCATATAAGAATGTTTCCGTTGCTTAATAACAAGACACAATAATTAAAATTGTCCCTGTCAATCATGTTCAGTAACTTTGAATAACTATTGCTATAATTTCTGAGTGCACAAAAGGTCACAAATAGTCTAGTTATAGCATAAACGTTATAATATTGTCTTTTTCAAAAAATAGTAGATTTAATATTAAATTAAATGGTAATTCTTAATTAATATCATTAAAACAGGTATGATGAAATTTGTTTGTAAAAATAATTCTGTTTTAAAATTATTTTCTTTTAGAAGATTATTGCAATGATTACATAAAGTTGCACAGGAAAGGAAATGAGCAGATAGACTTGATTAGAATTTAATGTAGCCATGCTTCAATTAACATCTGTAAGGGATGTTAATTGTTGTTAAGTCCATGTGCACTCAGCAGCTAAGAGTCCTAGTTTTACACAAACTTCTGCCAAAACAAGCCATTACATTTATAATAATATAATCGACTCGTTTAAAACATCCTGATCCTCTACCCCATAAGTTTAAAAGCAGTACGATAATCTAATTGAACAAAGCCAAGTCAATTTTGTAGAAGCCTCTTAATAACATACTAATGAAATTTACAACTGAAAATATTGCAAATCATCAGCGTCTATCAAATAATAGCCATGTTCTTGCCAAATAATATGTAAATAGAAATATTAGTTGGAATGTCATAAATTCATAACACCTGCTATTAGCTTTTCAAATACAATTTCCTATCCGCTATTGATATAAGCATAACGATTTTCTTTCATGCACATTGTTGTTCAGACAGAGATTAACTTAAGGCTACAATTTGAACAACATCACTTAACCAATATTATGAGTTCTTAATTCATTCAGAAGATATTATTTTTATTGCAGTGACAAGAACTATTAGCCATTATTTAGTTTGAAACTTGGTGATAAACATTTCTTGTTTCCCGTTTTTTTTTCCATAAAAACTAAAATTATTTCGTATTATTAACTGTTGAATACCAACAAATATGAAAGTATAGTGGAAACACTCATTTCTTGATTTTAAATCAGGTATATTCAGGGATTGATTATGCGATTCGTTCATAATACTGGCATATGCGAGATGCACAGGAAATTGGAGTCGTCTGATTGCGAAGAGTAAATCTGTGTGAATTAACGACATTCTCATGATGGAACCTGTCCACCGTTGTTTATCCTTATAATTATTACTTTTGACACAAGAGCTCTAGAAAAGATTACAGTCAGCTAGATGCAGTGCTTTAATTTTGTGATTCTCAGCTTCTTAAAGTACCATAGAAGATTGAAGTTTAAATTTTTAAACATCCACCGTACAGCTTCACTATTTATCTTTTTACAATTTTTGATTGAGACAATTTTTCTTCTGATACTAACTCAAATTTTGAACAAGATAGACTAATACAGATATTCACCTATGATAGGACTGTTTACACTGCCAGCTATATTCTGCAAAGCATATAGCAGACTTTAACCATTTTTTCCATAATGTTAACTGGCTACTTGTTTTTATGTTAAACAGTATTAACTGAAAAGCGTTCATACGTATTCCAGTCATTTTTGAACAATTATTTCTTTTCTACTACTTCAGATTAATTTATACCTATAATTGAATATTGACTCTGAGGAAACAGTTGTTTCAACAGTCAATTCTGTGTCTTCGGATAATTAGAAAACTTTTGCTGAAAACTGGCAGGAATAATAACATAGAAACCACCAATAAAACTAAATTTTTATGTATACTGTTACCAGTCAACACATATGAAACTAAATTATCATATCAAAATACTGTTTTTTGTATATTTTTTTATTTCAAAATGAATAACTTATTATTTATGAGTTAGAGGGAAATTTCCATATGTTGTCCACTACATCTGGCATCTGGTTTTTTTGAAGGATGTTTTTTTTTATCATAAAACATATATCCCATCAATAAAATAAATAATATCAACATAAGATCAAAAAATGTTATTCTTGTAAGGAGTAGTTTTGTAACGATATTGATATTCTATCGGAGAGCGGGTTAATCAGTCGATCTTGATCTGCACTATATCAGGTACATGTTAAAGATTTCTATTCTAAATATATTTGAGATAGGCAAGATATAGGACTCCTAACGTAGAATGTTCAATCTGTAGTATCATAAAGAGTCAATCTTTGAACTATGCATATTTTCTGTGAGACAACTATGTCAACCGAACCTAACAATATTGACCAAAATACTACAGAAAAAAAGGTAATTCTCTTCCATTCCTTCTCCTGCTTATGACTCTGGTTGGGGCTATAATTTAACTTAACTTTTCGAGTACCATTAAAACATGGTTAATTAAGATGGTAACCATTGCTTTTTCTAAATAAACTGATTTTACAAATCTACACTGGTCAACACTCTACATTATTATAAGTAAAAGGTTACTTGCCAACAAAATAACTAATTGATTGCACTCCACAATAGTATGAAGAAACCTATCTTAGTTTAATAAATATATTTACTTGATTTTGATAAAAAAAAATAATTACTAAAAAGAAATTTTATTTATTTATTTTATTGTGTCCAGCTGATACAGATAGGTTGAGAATATTATACATAGTGCTTAGTGATTTTTTTTTAAATGTTGACCTTTGAGTGACTCAAAATATTTCAGATTTTATCATAATATATTAATATATTCAAATGTTTGAAGGTAAAAGTTAATGTTCCTTATTCCATAGCTGAACGAAGACAAGTTTTCAATTCGCAAAATATTCTACAATATGTTTTTCTAAGATGCAATTTTGAGACATAAAGTAATGATAGAAAGTAATTATATCAATTACTCTACTATAAAAACATTTTTGTATTCCATTTCGTTAATCGGTTTTAACAAGTGATTAAAGCAGTGTTTGTAAAAATATATTTACTCATAACTGATATATTTATTTATCCAAAATTTATGAAATTCATTTGATTAACGTTAATATTGCTTATATACTAATTAAAATATTTCACTTCTCTACATGTATAATCCATTATTTTTGATACTTTCGTGTACGGTACTTATAATAATTATTATTTTTTTATTTTTGTTATAATTACTTAAAATTTAAACTACTTTATTAAGTATTGTAGTTTATGAAATATTCACATGATGGAAGAAATACTGCCAAAATATTCTGCAATACTTCAATGCAATAAAGTCACCAGTGAAATTTAACAGAAATATGGGGTTTCGAGCCTGTTGCAAATATAGAGATCTATTCTCATAAAATGATAATATGCAGAAGGGTCAAAAACGAAAAAGGGAGACACTAAATTGTGAAATGAATTTCAGCGAAGACAATATACTAGAATGCTTGTCTGTTATGATCAGCTGTTTTTTTTTTAATCGCAAAGGTGGTAAGGCAACATTCTGGGATATCAGTTGGGTCATGTTACGAAATTTCTCTGGACTAATAGATTCCGGCTTTGATTGTCGTTCTAGCATCGATTTCTTTATGCAAAAAATGAAAAAATTTCACATGTTGGTCCTCTGTGAGGGAGTTAAGCCATCACAATTGTAGGTACTCGATAAAGATCCCTTATTCTAAATACACTAGAATTAGACAAATTTTAGAAATCCTAATAGAAAATTAGCCAGTTAATGTGGCTAAAATGGGTGCCAAATAATAAATGAGTCACACTTGCTACATCTAAAACAGCATTGAGAGGTGAAGACCTATAAGTGTGTGTATTGGGAAACAAAACAAATAAACTTTAGCGCGTTCTATAGGGAAGTAACAAGCTCAAGTGTAACTTAGCACCCTTGCATCAAAATAGTACAGAATAAATGTGCCCGCCTTATAGCTAGAGCTCCATGGTACGCCAGAAATGTTCATATTTAACATGATTTGAGTTTAGAATCTATTTATTCCTACATTACTCGACTTGCTAGTAATGAAAACAAAAAAAAAACTGGCCACCCATCCAAATCTCCTTGTTTGGGAACTAAATCCAACTCTCAACCTTTCCTAATCACACGTGCCTTAAAGCTTTCTACTTAAGCTAAAAATGATGACTACTTGACTCCAAAATTATACAGTACCTCAGAAAATGCAAAGCCGGAAAACCATACGACCACGAAGATGACACCATTCCCTGACAGACTGATTCCCCCATTCAATGTTTACTAACCCAACAATAACAGCAGGATGAGAATCTAGTAGTATTAAACCTCTGGTTTGGAACTGCTATTTACGACATGCACTGTTGTGCATGGTAATATTCGTTAGTTCGTTGGAACGTAGCACCCAATGTGGTCACGGGCCAACTAATTACCGGATTGACTTCACATTGGAAGGATTACATATTACGGATCTTTAAGGAGTAACTGGTATTGAACGGGCTCAAGACAGATACTGTACATCCTCTCCAGGATATGCTATGAAATGATTTCTTTGTAAATTATGGATAAAATTTCAACCTCCATTCTTCAGTTTCAATGGAAAGCACAGCACAATTTGATAACTTCTGACCATTTAAATTAATCATAAAACATATTTTATACAGTATTATTTAAAAAAAATCAATTTCAACTCAACATGAACTTTTAGGAAATGTTCATTAAGCGTACGTGAATCAAATAGATTGTAATTCCATTTGAGATCTAAGGAATAAATGAATGGAGATATATCAAATAAGCGAGATGTGCCCTACATAGTAGGCACTCTAAAAGCGAAGAGCGTTTCATTCAAATAGCAGATAGTTATATAACAACAAAACACCTGCTTTGACTGCTAGGGAATGTTTCCGGCTTACCGACTTAATCTCTTTAGAAGTCAGAGTGCAATGCAGAATAGCTGGCTGAACGTTTTACATTGAGAATGCAAATTACATCCAGAACAGCCTCAGATAATAGATTTTCCTTTCAACCTGATTCCTTAATGATAAAATCTATTTTACTATTTTCAAATAATACATTCCAAACTATAAAAATATAAAATCGTTTTTTTAAATAAATTTAAAAAAAATATTAGGACAGGCCTTTGCTTTTATCAACAACATTTTTACTGAATTCTTTGCAATGAAAGATTCGTTGTTTACTTCAAAAAATAACTACATTTTGAATTGAAATAGTAATCCGGATATGGATTGCAATTTTATATTAATGAAAATACTTGTAAGTTAATACATAATAATTAAATTAGTTAGTAAGAATGTTGGAATTAATGAAAATCTGTATAAAATGAATGTCAACATAAGCCGTGTATTAAAAAAAATGTAAATGAATTATCCAGAGAAAAATAAAAAACAGATGAAAATTTGATGATTAAAACTTAACAAGCCCTTAAAACAGCTTATTTTTCCTTTGTTTTTATTACTTATCAAAAGGTTTTTGCTTATAAAAGAATTTCCTGGTATTTCGAATCTTAGTGACAGCAAAAATATCTCATTATTTGAGTAATCTCAATTCTTGATATTCAAACAGTAGAAAAAATATTTTTATATGCATTAATGAATCACAATAAAGTAGTTTTCAATAAAAATAATTCTATTTTAAGAATGGTGGAAAAGAAATGTAAAATGTTTCAAGGATATCATAAAAAAAAATATATCAAGGAATCTTCATAAAGAAAAACTGAGTAATTACTATTGTTATCAACTGTTTTAATTTGAAGAAAATTAATTTCAAAAGCTAACTTAGAATTTAAAGCGATATGATTAAGTTGGATCAAGTACAAGGAGAACAACTTAATCTTTGATGTTTAATTAAAAATTCTGAACAACAGATATTCATTAAGCCTGGCTAAGACTGAAACTCACTTCAATTAACAAAAAGGAAATGAAAAATTATTAGCTCATCTATTTGATTCTAATTTGAAAATTAGATTTCACCTTACTCTAAACAGCATATTTAATTATTTCATTCAATGTTTAAAGACTTTGCTTGTTATTTAATCAATTTACACATTTTTGTTTATTTTTGATTTTTAACTGATGTAATTTAAGAAGTGAGAAATATTTTTTGTAAAATAATATGACACTAAAAGCGGTTATTGGACTTCATACTTTTGTTTATGGTATTATTAATATGTATTTGAATAAATTATAATTTCTAAAAATTATGTAAATCGTATACTTGAGCATATAAATATTCTTTCTGACATGGAACTCAGACATATGACTGAAATGAACAGAGACAAACAGGCGATACAAACACTTCATAAGACTACAAGCCAAAAAAATCTCAACTTACACTAAAAGAAAAATTCCTTATCTAAAACACAATCTTGAAACCATCATGGGCTTATGTCATAGATTTTAGGTTCTACCAAGCAATTAAATATTCGTCTTATAGAAGCCACTCAATCAAAAATACTTAGAAAACTCTGATATCTCCCATTTTACGTTCTAAATATAATCATTCATTCAGATCATAAAGTCCTCTTCGTTCACGACGATACAAAAGACCGCTACAAACTATTCCACAGTAAACTCTCAATTCATTCAAACCCACTTGCTCAAAATTTATTCACGGTTGGAGACCATCAATGTTGCAGCTTGCGCGCCAGGTCACAAAGAATAAATTAGACAGGAATCAATTTATAATTAAATTAAATTAGTGGAATATGAAAACTTTTAAATAAATTAAAGTAAAAATTGAGGGATGAACAGAGAAATTGATAAATAAATAAAAGTACGGATAATGTACTCGTATCATAGCTTTTTTTTTCGTCATAGGATGTGGAAAAATCTGTTCATCAGATTCCTTAGCAAGACGTCTTGCTAAGGGTATGTGGGGTTGGGGGTCCCGACCCACTAAAAAACCACATCCTATTTCCTGGCAATACCCGACACGGAAACTGTTTGCACATTACTTCATGCCGGTGCCTCAGTCCTCCTGAATAGGATTCACCTTCTTGTCCCCATTCGTTCACCTATGAATTATCATTGCCCTTGCCTCACACCACTTTCGTTCTTCTTATGAGGGAGAACCGCCTCTACAAAGTTTGCAGCTTTTGACCAATTATCTTCATTTTGGAGCATCTTTTGAACTATGGTCTCTGGTTTTATATCATAGCTTAGTCCGTTCTTTTATTTATGTATCAATTTCTCTGTTCATCCTCAATTTTTTCTTTTATTTATTTATTGTTTTCATATTCCACTAATTTAATTTAATTATAAATTGATTACTGTCTACCTTATTCTCTGTGACCGGACGCGCATGCGGCAACATTGTTAGTATCCAACTGTCTCCGAACCAGTGCGCTTGGTTTCCCTCTCTTATCTCTCCTGAAGACGATTCAAACCAAAAATTAGAGACTGTAAGTGTGTGATTTTGATTTCTCTATATTCTTTTGCTATATTGAACTATATTTGTCTATTTCGGATCGTATTTCCAACGAAAAAGTATATATGTATATAATTTTGTATATGTTGATAAAAGTATTGACCGTGAAATAGAAACAAAATAAAAGTTTATCAGGACTCGGTCATTTCTTCAGGTTCACATTAAACTCTCATTGCCAACATTTCTCTGTAAAATAATCTCAAATGTAATTGTTTCTTTTTCTCTTTCAAAAATTTCTATTGTATTTTCTTATTTCTAACATGTTTGAGCTTTTTATGTATGTTTAGGACTAGAAAGCATAATAAGAATTTTATACAAATATAATGTTTGATTAAGTACTTTTGATTCAACTTAATAATAGTGTTCAGTGAGGCAAATATTAAAGAAAAAATACAAAAAAATAAGAAAAAAGTAAATAAATGGAGGAAAAGATGTAGTTTTAAACAAAATATACGACCACTGTAATAATAGAAACAAAGTATTTGTTTCTACATTAAGTATAACAGTAAAGAAGTAAGGCGTTTCTAACCGCTGAGAAATCCTTGTAGACTTGAATTCATTAAGTCGTCTTTACCTTCAACCGAATCACTCTTTCCTATTTGCATCGCTACATCTTTTGACTTAGCTATGTTCCTTAGTGAATATTTTTAAAATCGGTTATAATTTAGTGAAATTTTAGATTCTATTATCAATTTATTCGACTAACTTAATAGAGTCAAAAGAGAGTTTTAATAATGAATTTTTATTGAGTTTCCTGATTTTGAAGATAACATATTATTTAAATAAATTTTGTTACCCTTTAGTTAGATCAACATGACGTTAAGGACTATATTACAAAGACTATAACACGCTTTGTAGAATACCAAAAAAAATTACGATTGTAAATATTTTTGCTATTAAGAAGGTGTCTCGTCATAAATATTATTGAAAAACAACCCATTTTAAACATATAGTGTTAAAATATTTCAATATTTTTTATATTTATATATTATGAATATTCCAACTTACTTCGATATTTTGACCTCGTAGTCATCAGGAGAAGGAGGAGGAGAAGATGAGTCTGCTCAGCTGGCAAACAGCATTATTGTTATGAAAAAAATTCCTTTTATCAAGAAATAATTAAATAGAAATGGTTAAAGTACCTAACATGTTTGATAAGGATAAATACAGATTAATTCTTAAGATTATAGAAGAAGATTATAATCTTATATATACCATTTATATATAAGATTATAAATGGTATGGAAATGACTTCAGTGCTGCTCTTAGTCAAATATTTAAAATACCTTTTATCACATTTTGATAATTTATGAAAATTTAAGCAACTCATGAAAACCACTTAAAAAAGAAACTGAAAACAAAATATATATTGTTTAACAATTAATTATTAAAATATACATATATTTTAATTAAGTATACATCCATTTTTTCTTTCATGCGTGAATTTTTGGTTTTCTAAATGTGAATTATATTATGTGAGCCTCCTATTTTTATTGTGATTGTGATCTATAATGTTTATGTTCTCTAGACTAATGATATACCTATTGTTTCGGAAATAATGGGTAACAACACAAAATTTGTTATATGATTTAATATCATACTTATGTAGTGCTAACCTATATAGTAAATCTCCCTTTTTTAAATGATATAAATTGCATTGCAATGGTCACATAGAGCTGAATATATAACATTAATATAGAAATATAAATGATTCAGTATTCGAAAAATAACATGCATTTAAACTCGTTTTTTTCTTGTAAACAATTTTATGTTCTTTCCTTCTTTAATAAAGAGAAAGTGAAACGACACGTGTGGGAGAAGACCCTGAATTTTAGAGATTTTCAGTATTTGTGGTACTACATGTTTCCAGATAAAAAGGGCAATTTTGAGAGGTTTTGAAGTATGACAAATGTCTTTCAAATTATGAAGTGATGAAACACATTCTGTATAATTAAAAGTCTTTTTAGTTTAGAAAAAAATTTGTGACAGAATAAAGAATAGACAGGCTGTTTAGAAAATGATCCATATTATTTGTGCCTCGACTGCATTCACCAGAGATTTATTATCAGTTCAAACAATCTCAAACTTTCCTCTCTTATTAATATACATTATAATGACAGTCAAAAAAAAAAAAAAAAAACTCAAATATTTTATAAAGAAATGTTGTTTTCAACACAAATTACGTTTTATATAGGATAAATAGAAGAAAGTAAGTAACACATATTTCATTTAAATGCTGATATTTTTAAATTAAATCAAATTTTAATATACAATATTTCATGGCAAAAGAATAACTTTACGTTTCGTTTAGCATTAAAATTAAAAAGAAAATCCTGCCAGTAGAATTTGCAAATGAAATCAGTATTTTGATATATTCCCCTTTACTTTGCTTCCTTCATAAATAAGATGTTAGCTTTAATCTATGGATAATAATACAAATAAATTATGATTGATTATTTGAAGACCATTTTTTTAAATAATAATATATTTCAAAAAAAGTTTCTTCTAATGTAAACTCCAAAAAATATTTATATATTTAATTAACTCCAACCCTTACGAATTATTTTCTCTGTATATGGTATACATATATACTGTATATACTGTATATATGTTTGAGTATTCAAATAACTGTACGAAACATTAACAATGGTATTCATTTTACCATAAAAATTATACAGGAGGGATGAGAGTTTAATTCTAACATTTACAAATATATATATACATTCAATGATCAAACCACAATATGAATTGGGAAAACAAGACTCAACGAGTTGGGTTTTTGATTGCGACGAAGACCGCTTCTTATAGTTGAAATATCTTAGCCTTGTTTTCCCATTTCATATTGTGGTTTGATCATTGACTGTTATTTCACGTTTTCACGTGTTTATGTGAAATATATATATATATATATATATATAAAAGGATTTTACATAAACACCTGAAATAAAAATCAATCATCAAACTACAATACGAAATGGGAAAACAAGACTAAGATCTTTCAACCGAAACAAACTGTCTTCGTCAGAGTCAAAAACCCAACTGGTCAAAAACTTCAGTGAGGCTTGTGACTCTGACGAAAACCGCTTGTTACGGTTGAAAGATCTTAGACTTGTTTTCCCTTTTCATATTGTGGTTTGATAATTTATATATATATATATAGGAAGCATATTATATACTGTTGATATATAACAAGAACTCTATTAAGAAAACTTGAGGATCTTATTAAGAAGCAAGTTTCAACAAAATATGGTAATATTTTTAACAATGTGTGTTTACAGGAAGGACTGCTTCCAAAATTTACCAATATATATATATATATATATATATTAAAGTTTGTGAAGACTCGGACAGTTCTTCAGGTTAAAATTAAACTCTCATTGGCAACTTTTTGGTTTTTATTTAAAACCTTTTTTATAAACACAGGTATACAATTTTTAAACAGATGAACTAGGCATTACATTAGAGATTACTTTACAAAGAGAAATAGTCTGTGGATTTCAGAAACAACTGCCTAGTTTGAATGAAAACGTGACACTGAAACCATTGACTCCAATATCAAAGGAAGTAAAATTTAACAATTATGCGGTAAATATTTAGTTAAAATATTTGTGTAGAAAATGGAGTAAACAAGACAAGACAAAAATATTACGCTGAAGAGTATCCAAAAATTTGGCAGTTATTTTTAGAAGCAGATAATATTCATCTATTCTTCAGTTTCATCTAGCATGATTCCATTATACTTTATTTTTTTAGGACTAGTTCGCAAAGTATTATAAGTTTTCAATGAAAAAATTATATACTTAAAGTAAACAGTGAAACATAGATCATGCCAGATACTTCAGTGTTTTAATTCTATAACCTTTTTAATACAATTTTTTTAGTACTACAGGTGTGATAAGTTCATTTTTTTTGGGTTGCTGTGGGTCATATTTTTAAGCAATTTTAAATTTGGGACAATTTATTTATACATACTGGTAATATGTACATGCATTTGGTATATTCAATGACTGGAGACTAGTCAGCCTATCTGTGTGGAGAGTTCCATTTGCCATATATATGAATTCTATTCTGGATTCTGAATATTTATTACACTGATGGAGTTTATAGTAAAAATATTATGTTTTAAAAATAAATCGAAAAAATTTCAAACACTTTCTATGGTGAATCAATTTAAAAAATATAATTTGTTCCTTTATTAAACTAAATGAATTATTTTTAATCAATCATAGTTTGAAAAAGAAGAATATAATTATCGTGTAACTTCATTGAAATACATTTTTGTTCTTCAGGTGTTCCTCTGCTAATCATCATTGTGTGGTCTCTCTGCAGGAGTTTTATCCCAGTGGTGCATGAAGAGAGTGCGGTCAGTATTTCAATTATTCAGTTTGATACTATTCTCAAATTCAAGCAAATAAATTAACTAAATTTAATATATTTCTTGTATATTAGGCTGTATTTTTCTTATATAATAAACGTTAGAGGTATTTTTCAGGTTTGTTTATGACAATGGTATATAATAATGAAAAACAGTGTTTGCTTGTTCACACTAAGTTTCTTAAATGTCAATAAGTTGTTAATCAACTAAAGACGTTGAACTAATTGACAACAAAATATGATAATAACTTACATGAAATTAAAAATTATGGTAACGATGAGAAATCAGTGAAATTAACCACTCAATTATTCAGCTCAAATGAAATCATTGTATATTTGTCTATATATAATCATCAAGAAACCATCTAAAAGGACAACAAACGCTTCAGAGTAAACCATAGGTATGCAGAAAAAAAGAAAAATTGCGCTTAGTGTTCCTAGCTCTTCCCTCCTGATGACGGGTAACCCAAAAATTTGAAAATCTAAGTATGTTTTTCTATATATTGAGTACCTATAGCTTACTTTGAAACGTATATAAATATGTAGATATATTGTTAAAAATTAGACTATAATTAGCTGAAACTTGTTTTTTTTATGAATTTATAGAGTTTACTGAATAACGATCTTTTGACTGTAACCTCAGAATATAATGAATGTTTATACCATTAAATATTATAATAAATAACTTTATTATATTCTGTGGATAAAGTAACAAGATTGTTATTCAGGAAATTCGAAAAACTTATGAAAATGCAAGTGTCAGCTAAACTTACTAAATACATTTAACAAATGTGTGTATACAGCAAGGACTAGTACCAAAATTTACAAATATATATCTATATAAGAACTTTCACTAAAAACACGGGAAATAGCAATCATTTTCAAATCACAAGAACAAGAGAAGAAGTGCGAAAGAAATACTAAGATAATTCAACCGTAACAAGCGGTCATTGTTAGACTCAAAACCCGACTAACATATATAAACCAATATATATATATATATATATATTGGTTTATATTACGTCAGTTTGTTTAAATATGTCAGTTAAGTGACCATCCTGCCTTCCTGCAGGACTCATTGCATCCATATATATATATATCTACATCATGCTATTTGTTTCTTGACCACTCTTTATTCACAGCTTTTCAGATTTTTTGAGGGTTTTGGTCTACATATAAAAAACGATTTTTTGCCAACGTTTCGACATATATTTATGTCCTCCTCAGTGCTGCTAAGTCTATTGTGTATACTTCGTTTTTTTCATTTGCATAAACTACTTCACATGTTAAATAAATAACCCACAGTTGCCAGGGCTCCACATTGTACTGGAGGTTGCATTTTTGTGACAAAAAAGACTCTCCAACCGTCTCTGTACCAGTGTGCTTAGATTATCTCTCTCTCTCTCATCTCTCTCATCTCTCTCATGCTCTCTTATCTCTCCTGAAGACGGTTCAATCGAAAATTAGAGACTGTAAGTGTGTGTTTTTAATTTTTCTATGTTTCTTTATGTACATTGATTTGTAGATAGTATAATTTATATATATATATATATATATATATATATATATATATATATATATATAACAGTTCAAAATTGAAGATAGGTAGAACAGAAAGTAAAAGAACCACAGTTAGAGACTAAAATTTTAGGGTAATCCGTCTTCAGGAGAAAAGAGAAGGGAGACCAAGCAGGTTGTAGACGCAACGGCTAGTGTCGTCTATATATATATATATATATAAAAAGATTTCACATAAACACGTGAAACAACAATCAATGATCAAACCACAATAAGAAATGGGAAAACAAGACTAAGATCTTTCAACCGTAACAAGCGGTCTTCGTCAGAGTCAAAAACCCAACTGAGTTCAAAATCAGTTGGGTTTTTGACTCTGACGAAGACCGCTTGTTACGGTTGAAAGATCTTAGTCTTGTTTTCCCATTTCTTATTGTGGTTTGATCATTTATATATATATATATATATATATATATATATATATATATATGTAATATATATATATATATATATATATATATATATATATATATATATATATATATATAGGTGTGTTCTCTAATAGGGGTTCAGTCAATTTTCCAGGATAAAAAATCAAACTCTCCTTGCCTATATATATATATATACTTAAGTCAGAATGTTATATAAATCAAGATAAAGCAATTTAAAATTCACATTAAAGTAATTTAAAGAATTTAATTATATTCTCTTATCTATGTTATTTATTCAATAGTTCATTGATAATTTATTCATTGATAGTATAGATTTTAAATAAATTTAATGAAGTGTAAGTAGTTTAAACAATTGGAAAGGGTTGTTTTGTATTTATTCAATAAGAATTTAGGTCAGACTTGATGGGAATGAATGTAAGGTATATATTCTTTTCTTATCAGAAGCTAGTTGAATATTCACAGAGCATCATTCTTTATTCCCAACAGTCAAATAAGTGAACAAATCCTTTTCTTATTTTATTTTAACTTTACTAAACTTATCAAACATATTATACTCGTATATAAAATTACTAATATTTAAATCATTTCTATTGATTATAATTTTTTTCAACTTGTTATATAATATATATATCTATATACAAAACTAAAATTTATCGGGACTCGGTCAGTTCTTCAGGTTCAAATTAAACTCTCATTGCCAACGTTTCAGTTTTTATTTAAAACCTTTTTCATAGGCAGAAGTATAAATTTTGAAACAGAAAAACTAAGTATTACATTACAAATTATTTTACAAAGAAAAAGAGTCTGTGGATTTTAACAACAACTGTAATCTGAATGAACACGTGACAGTGTTAAGTTTTGTTTCTATTCCTACTTATCATTTTTGATATATTTATATATAAGTTAGCATCAGTTCTTCATCCAAGCAAACATTGTTGAAATTCAGAGCAGATTCTTCATTCACGACTTCTTTAAGTAGGTGTTCTTGTTTCCTAATTACACTTCTATGTTGCAGAGGCAATCTAATAGCAAATGTCGCTGGGAAATTTGCAATTTGCATTGCCTCTGCAACATAGAAGTAATTAGGAAAAAAGAACAGCTACTTAAATAAAGTCGTGAATGCAGAATCTGCTCTACTTTTCAACTATATATATATATATAGAAAAATCACAATAAATAAACAGGTGATGCAATCAATAAAGTTTAAACCACAATGAGAAAAGGAAAAAAAAAGGAAATAAATACTCTGAGGCCTTTTAATTTATGTCATAAGAGCATTTATTTTTATTGTTTTCCTTTTTCCATTGTGTTTTAAAACTTTATATATAAATATATATATATATATATATATATATATATATTATATATATATATATATATTGTATGTTTTGTTATTGAGGGCTAGGTCAAATAAAAGAAAATAAACTCCTTCCTAGGTCAACGTATGTTTTTTTATTTGACCTAGCCCTCAATAAAAAAACATACAATAGAATAGAAGACGTCAAGAACAATTTATGGAGATTATATATATATAATAACTTCAAAACGAAGGAAACACACAGAAAGACACAGACATAACTCACATTATTTCGACCATCGTCGTTATCAGCAGGTGTGAAGAGTCACCGCCCTGCCTTCCTGCGGGACTCTTCGCTCTTCACACCTCCTGATGACGACGATGGTCGAAATATCGATGTGAGTTATGTCTGTGTCTTTCTGTGTGTTTCCTTCGTTTTCAATTTATTTTATTTAAAAAATTCCGCTTTACCGTTCCTTTTAATTGTATATTATATATATATATATATATATATATAATTTTCACTGATAAAACGAAATACGATCCAAACTGGACACAATACGGGTTGGTTACTTGCCGTTGCGCCTACAACGTGCTTGGTCTCCCATTCTCTTTTCTCCTGAAGACGGATTACCCGAAAATTTGAGTCTGTAAGTGTGTTTCCCTACTTTGTGTGTTGTTCTTTGTTAATCTCGAACTCGTATATATATATATATATATATATATATATCGATAAAAGTATCGACGTAGAATAGAAACAAAACTATTGTTTATCGAGACTCGGTCAGCTCTTCAGGTTTAAATTAAACTCTCATTGCCAACGTTTCGGTCTTTATTTAAAACCTTTTTCATAGGCAGAAGTATAAATTTTGAAACAGAAAAACTAAGTATTACATTACAAATGTAATTAATCTAAGTAATGTAATACTTAGTTTTTCTGTTTCAAAATTCATACTTCAGCCTATGAAAAAGATTTTAAATAAAGACCGAAACGTTGACAACGAGAGTTTAATTTGAACCTGAAGAACTGACAGAGTCCTGATAAACTTTGGTTTTGTTTGTATATATATATATATATATATATATATATATATATATATATATATATATATATCAGTAATGGTTCTATGGTATAAATTAAAATAACTTTATATCTTTTAACAATGCTGTAATATTGGCAGTTCAAAATTGCCACTCTAAAATATAGTATTAAAATAACTGTGATTCATCATCTATATGATAGCACTTTCTAAATACGATTAACTTCAAAGTATTATTAATCATTAAATTAGAATTAAAAAATACGTATTTATTACTTATTAATAAAGAAAGGAGTATTAAGATTTTAATAATTATTACAGTAGTTAATCATCCTTTTTTTTTATTTAATTTATATCTTCTTGAAGGAATAATTTAATGTACATAATATTTTAATGATAAAAACCATATTAACTCACTACTTGTAAATAACTGAAGATGATTGGCAAATGTCACAATATTTTGTTAAATACTATTTTTCTAAAAATTTTAAATTATATTGGAATTATATGTGCACGAGGTAAAGAATTGATGCATCTACATGCTAGTTTCTTTACAAACAACACGCATCAAAGACGTTGTTTTGTTCTTCTTGTCACATCAAAAATCTTTTTCATCATCGCAACAGTTGATATAATCTGAAAGAAAATTTGAATTTAATGTAAAAACATAAATTATTTTTCCAAAGTATGTAGCAACTAATTGTTTAACTTTTGAATTATTCTGTACAGATCTGTTACTGTGCTAAGTTATATTCTGTTACACTAGGAGGTTGTAGTTATCCACATGAACAGATGAAATGTTTATTTAACTCTGACCCTGGGCAAAGTTGCTTATTTTTTTCAGGTTATACAATTTTTCGTGAATATTACTTAGTTCCTTAGTCTTATCGATGCAGTAAGCAAACCATTCCCTTGAGTTCCGTCTGCCTTTATCGTAATCCTCTTACAATATGCGGGTCTTACACGGAATAACTTATGTGATGCTATCTTTTCCCATTTCTTGGCCAGTCTACCAACTTATTTGGTTTCCTTTTACCACTTCATGACTTGACCACCAAAAAAAAAATCAATTCATGTCCTTTCTCATTTTTAACTTTCTATATAGTTTATAAACTTTTACCTATACTGTATATAACAGTAATCAATCCTATACTGTTTATTGTAATCTGCGATGTTGTATTTATTAGTTGCAATTGGAATTTTTACTACTAGTGC